>CM046886.1:25689481-25829294 GCA_025688845.1 Cucumis hystrix
CCGCTGTTTTCTCTGCCGTGTAATTTTTGTATTCCTCTGCTTTTCTCGCCGCTGCTGTCTCTCCGGCAGCTTCCTTCGTCTCCCTCGCCTTTCCCCCAACAGCACTTCCGTATTCGTCCATTTTCCTCCTTGCCTCCTCAGTTGTCTCTCTTGCCTTCTCCGCCGACCAATCCTTCACTTCTCGGCTTCGCTCCTCCGCTTCATGGCTCTTTCCGACCACCGCTTCCTTAGCATGTTCGTATGTGTCGTGCACCGCCCTCAGTACTGACCCAATCACACCAGGCCTCTGTTGCTGTTCCTGCACCGTCGGCCGGTCCGCCTCTACGACCTCCACAGTTGCATTTTTCTCTATCTTCGACGGCGCCGCCGTTGCCTGCTTCTCTTCTTCTCTGTTAATGTCTCTCAGATCGGAAGCAGCAACCCTCGCCGCCACCTCTGCTCTCTCCTTCTTCATTTCCTTGGACGAAGCCATTGAAATTTCCACCGAAACTCTCTTAATGCGATATGGTTTCTATGACGATCTTCTGTCTAGATTTTTGTCGGAATTTTCTCGCTTTGCTGATTGATATTTGCCGTTAGAGTTATATAGTCATCGATTGAGTAGTTTTTGATACGGTCACTCTGAAGACGACACGTCGTTTAGTGGGAGGCCACGCGTTCGTCGGAATTCAAACGAAACGTGGTCGAGCTGCTTGTGTCCCCGTGGCTGACGACACGTCCCGTTTTATGTAGGAGGTCGGTGGTTGATGCTTTGCGGTGATTGACTTCCACGTGTAGCATATTCAGCCACGTGTCAAACTCGACCGCTCTATAAGCAGTTTGTTTGAATATTTTAAATTCATGAATTTTGGATATATCCTATTAAGTATTAACCCAGTTGCTCGTGGCCTATATAATTAATTTCTAATAATTTTATAAATGGTTGACTTACTACGTAGAAAAGTTGAAGTCGAAAACATTCTTGATTTGTTTATTATAAGTTTATAAAATCAATTTTGAGACCTAACAAATATGAAAGTTTAACTCATAATTTTATTTAACTTTCCTTTCTTAAAATCACCACTTAGCATAATTTAGTTTGAATGACTAACGTATAAAATATTCTAATTACTATATTAAAAAAGATACATATGGGTGGACAAACAAGTAAGTTGTTGTAACGCCGTGTTTGTTATAATAGTTTAAGATTATTGTAATAGGTGGATTGTGATATAAGACTATCTTTTTATTCATACTATTTTAATATGAGTTAAAAGTTTATATATTTAGATATTATACACTGTTTTAATTTGGGTTCAAAAAGTACGTGCATTCGGTGCATATATAAGATTTGAAAAGTATGAGCATTGAGTATATTAATCGAGCATAAATAGATAAAATATTTTATGTGTTTAAGGTGTAAAATCTTTTAGTATAAACTCGATGTTACGTGTTTGTCGATTTAATTTATGTGTTTGTAGATCTCACATGTTTATGTGATTTAGGTTTACGTTTTTTTTTTTATAATTATATTATTAGTCATTTAAATAACATGTTTTGTATATAAAAATAAAAATTTACGTTCAACCAATGTATAAAGATGTATCGGATTTTATAAGGTGCATCAAGATTGTTCAACCTATACACATATATTCATATATAATTGATCAACTCCAAATATACATTTTAATTTTATAATATACCACAAAAACCTACATTCGAGGAAAAACATCTCAAACCTAATGATTTGTTAGATACTTGTTGGGAGGGGTTTTCAAAATTATCCCTTTCACAACACATCGTTTATATTGTTATCGATCGTACTCGTACATATAATCTATAAATATAACGATTGTTCTCCTACTAAGATAGGAATTGAAATTGTATGGACAAAAAGATCAGCATAATTAACTTGAAAAAATGTTTAGTATTTTTGTTTCTTATTATTTATCTTTAATTCCATCGTATTCTTCACCTCTATTTATGCTTATAGCACCAATAGAGCCACATACTCATTGGTTCAACCTCCCATCCATATAGCAGTCTCAAAATATCATTTCTCAAAACTCATACATAACAAATTAAGTTTTATTTTCATTTTATACCATGTTATAGATGTGAGCTAATCTAATTAAGAAAAGTGAATTATATATTGTTGAGACTTATATTATATTTCAATATAACTTCATTACAAATATTGATATGTCCTTAAAACCAATAAAGACGAAGACATTCAACTAAACCAATCTTCGTATTCGTCTTATATGTCTATAACTTTAAGGTTGAAACGGTCATTAGACTAATTTAGGTTATTCATTAAATAGATAATCTAATTACAAAAAAAAGAGAGTAGTAAATACAATAAAAATCAATATAAATCATATGCCTAACACAACTAATACATAAAAACAAAACGATTAGGAGTAAATGAAAATAGTAAACCTGGGAATAAATTGATGACCTAAGATCGCAACGTTAATTGAGTTAATTCAGGAAAGAAAAAAACCCGAATCAGATTGACCTAAGATCGCCACGTCATTCCAATACGCAACTAAACTTGATAACCTATGCTTTTTCATCTCTTTCCTTTCTCATTTTTGTTTTTTTCTGGATAAAGCACAAAATTATCTCTTAACCATTGGACAACCGGCGTCGGAGATATCGTCGGTGCGTATCGATTTCGGTCAGCAAACTGGCAAATGCCGCATGCGCGTAAACTTGAAGAGATCATCCATCGAGGAAACAAGCTCGAGCTGGAATTTTATCCCCCTGCATCGGATCAGAAGTCTTTAAAGCAAACCAGTAATTTAGAAGTAGTCTCGTTGTTATTTGTTGATCAATCGCGTTACGATCTTTGAAAACACCAATTGAGGTTGCTGGTTGCGATCGGATTTGGTAGGCGGCGACAACCAGCTCAGTAGCTCGTCGTTGACGAGAAGCGAATGTGTTTTTTAGCTCTGCTTCTACATTTGTCACACGTCCATGGACAAAGCTTCCAAAAACCAGGTTATCTCTCTTTCTCACCCTCCTTCTATTCGATTGAATTTTAAATCCGCTACCAGAATGCTTTCAAATTCATTCATTCCATAGATTTATTCGTTTGTTATAGTATTTCTTGTTTAGGAGTAACAAATTACTTCCAAGCTCTTTATGTTCCTGACGAGATATTCTCAGGTATCATTGAGGGGAGCGAGTGCAAAAGAAATTACGAGGGATGCTCTTGTTCAGAAGGTTATCCAGGAGAGAGAGCTACGTCAATATGCAAGAAAAGCGGCAGCTGCGGCTCTCTTTATTCAGGTATATTACCTTTACTTCTAGCTATTTATTAGTGCCATTCGTAGTTTATCTTGCATGTTCTACTGCTACTGATTAATTAAAGATGTAGATGCTATGGAGAATTGTTTGTGGATTTGATAATTGTGCATATATTTCTCTGACACTGTATTATGATGTCCACTCTTCAAATCTACGCAGCTTCTCCTGGAAACAAAGGCAAGTTCTCAAAACTTAAAATGACAATCTCGTTTCTTAATTGATGCAGAGAGTTTGGAGGCGCTTCAGAGTGACTAAGATTGCTGCTTTGCAGCTTCAAGAAGAATGGGAGGATTTGTTGAATAATCATTCTGGTGCACGGGGTGGCACATTCATTTCCTGTAATATTTTGAGACCATTTCTCTTCTTTATCTCGTCTTTTCTGAAACGACCGCAAAATATCAAGACCAAAGATATAGATTGTATGAAGAATTGCTTTAAAATCTTGTTTGAAAGCATCAATTCTACTGGTACGCAATTCTGTTCACCATATATGTTTTCTTTAACTAACGCTTCCCTTTAGACTTTTAATACGATTGTTTGTTTTTCCCATCACTTTTTAATATACAATCGATAAATCTAGTTATGTCAAAAACAGCAGAATATTTTTGAGTTATTTCGTAAATTTGTTGAGTCACAAACTGATATTGCACAGTGGGTTTGTTGGGTGTCTATCTTCCAGATACATACTAGCTCTAAAGTGGAAACGTGTAGTGAGTGTGCTAATTCCATCCTACCGTGCTACATAAATATAGTTTAAAATATTTATTTTCAAATCATGGTTGTTTAACTTGGTTTGCTAGTTTGTTGAACATGGAATTAGATAAACTGGAAAACACCATCTCCATTCCTAGGGCACATGTGTTACAAGCGTACATGGCTTTGAAGGAAGACTTTATTTACACTTATGCTAAACACAATTAAAATGGAAGCCTTGTACTCTGATACTATTTAGCCTCACGATATGCATTATCCAATCTGATATTAGGAATCTTAGTGTGTGGGGTAAATTGAAAAAAATGTGAGAGAAAGAGAGAATCTCTCTGTATAGAAACTTTTCTTCATAAAATCTCCATTATCTGGACTCATTTTTACAGTCATTTACTTTGCATTCTTCTTCCCCCCCACCCCAAATTTATACATCTATTTTTAGACTTGACATGGCATAATCAATTTTCTTGTCAAGAATCGAAGAACAACTTCTGCTCCTTGGCCACTGGTACATCTGAAGAAAGAAGAATGTGGACTTACCAATCAAGGAAGCTTATTTCTGTATGCTTATTTATTCTTGTGCATTTTGACAAATTGCAAGTGAAGGAGCAAGAAATTGTTGTTACGACCTCTTTGGCCATGCGCCTTGTAGTTGTCTTAACCGATCATCATGTGTGGAAGAATGCTAATGAAAGTAGTCAGGCTGTTGCTGATGCAGCATTGGAGGATTTAATTCATTATCTGGGAACTTCTGAAAGTGGTCTTTACATTTCAGTCAGGGAATACATGTATAAATGGAGTGTCCTCCAGTCCACACAAAACAACAGTACCATCAAGGCAAATGATTTATTAGTTATTACTGTGAGTGCTATAACTTTAGCATTACGACCATTTCATTTAATGATTTCTGATACGATTGGTACTACTCCGTGGGAAGTGCATCATGTTGCTGAACAGTTTTGCCTGTTTCTACTTACAATTCCTGGGTTTATTCAAAATCTGCCACAACTTCTTGTGCCAGCTGTAAAGCATCGATCTATCTTGTTACCATGCTTCTCGACTCTATTGGTAAGGGCCACTGAGGTTGAACAAATGGTTATGGTATTCATTTAAGTTTATTTGTACACAAAGTCACATGCTGAATAGCTCACTTGCTGCCTGCTGATAAGATCCAACGGTTCTTCTGTATAATGGATCTGTTGGTTATTTAATTACTTTACTTGCTAAATTTTAGGAGTTAAGAAAGGGTTAATCCTTTCTGAATTCATGGTAAATTTAGATGTGTTCACTCTTGATTTTGCAAAATTACTGCAAGAGGATCAAGTACCTATCAAAAAATTTAAATAGATCGTGAAAAAAAAAAAAAAAAAAAAAGAAAAACCCAAGTTAGTGCTCAATTTTAGTATAGAAGCAAAGTGGTTTTATTATTATTTTCATAATGTTCTATTGACAAATTTACCGTTATTACATTTTAATATCAAAGACATTTACATTTACTGCATCTCTATCTAGCACTGATTAAATTTTGGCAGTTGATGGCAGGCCAAGAAAGAGACAATTTTGCTGGGAATGTCTAATTTAAATCAATTATCAGTTGAATGTGGCTCTAAGGTTGATCAAGCAGTCGGGTGGGCTCTTGCTAACATTATATGTTTGGTAGCAGGGAGTGAAACTAAGGCAAGGGATTCTGGTTGGTTCAGTCAGAGTTTAGACTATGTGTTGTATGTTCATGTGGTTGTCACTTTGGCAGAAAGCTTTTTGGATTTGAGTGGGGATTTAGGATGTGGTAAAAAGGAGAACCAAGATATCCTGAGCGACAATGTAACTTCTTATGAACCCTCTAATGCAGCTGTTCCCAAGAATGAAACGACATCTATGTCCTTGAGCACATCTTTCATTGATATGCTTAGGCCTGTTTGTGATCAGAGGCATCTCACAGATCTTTTGAAAATAGTAAATACAGATGTTTATTCTGATGTTAGCCTCACACAATCAAATAATATGGAATGTATGAAAAGCTTGAAACTGCTTGATATATCATACTTCTACATGTACATGCTCAGAATATTTTCATTATTGAATCCAGTGGTTGGATCCTTACCTATTCTTAATATGTTATCTTTTACTCCTGGATTTCTTGTTGATCTGTGGGGAGTGTTAGAAAGTTCCCTTTTCCCCAGTGATGTTGATGAACCTGAAGATCACTTTCCTGGCTCAAGTAAAATATTAAGTAAAGGAAAAAATGAAGGTTCTGGCAAAAAGCAAAATCAAGTCAGTAAGGATGGAAGTAGTAGGTGGGTAACTGTCTTCAATAAGTTCACGAGCAAGTCACCACCAGGTAGTGATCATATGGACACAATTGAAGTACAATCTAGTTCAAGACAGGGGGATGACAACTCGTGCGATTTATGGGACATAAAATCTTTAAGTTGTGGTCCACAAGGTATTTCAAAAGATTTGTCATGTCTGCTCTATCTTTTCAGTGCCACTTATGCTCATCTGCTGTTAGTTCTAGATGACATAGAGTTCTATGAAAAACAGGCAAGATATTTTGTCTTTATCCTCCATTGTAGAAATTTTCAAAGTGTGATGCTTTATTTGTGAACTTAATTATGTGAAATAGGTTCCATTCAGGCTGGAGCAGCAAAGGAAACTTGCATCAATGCTTAACACGCTTGTGTATAATGGTTTATCCCACGGTACTGGTCAGCAAAACACATCCCTTATGGAAACTGCAATCAGGTGCCTGCATTTGATGTATGAGAGGGATTGCAGACATCAGTTTTGTCCTCCTAGGCTATGGCTTTCACCTGCTAGAACAAGTAGACCACCTGTTGCAGTTGCTGCAAGAACTCACGAAGCTTTATCAGGCAACTTAGGGGCAGATGATACCTCAACAGTTCCAAGTGTAGGATCAATTATTACTACCACACCACATGTGTTCCCATTTGAGGAAAGGTGAGACTCAAACGCTAACTAGAAGGATTATTTTCTTTTTCCTATGCATATGTTGACTTGAAAGAATATATATAAATGAGCATAGACAGCAGGATTGGACATATGCATATCAGACACAGATGCATATACTGCAGTGAAATAGACTGGTCGTTGAAATTGGTTTTATCTCCACATAATAGCAATTGACTGTTACAACCATCATCTTTAACACCAAGTTATTTTTTTCCTAAGGTGGTTGACACAGATTTTTCTCTACTGGATTTCTTGAGCTATTTCTCATAAGGGCTTTCTTCCTTTTGTTTTCACCATTTATATTTTTTATATTATTTTTATTCCTCCTTTTCTTTGCCTTTACATCTTTCATATTTAGATACTTTTTTGTTTGATTAGACTTTCATGGAAGATGATTCACGTTTTCTTCATCTTTTTCTTTTTCATTGATAAGAAACTTCATCTTCATAATCAACAACCCTTCATTTACACCTCACACCTGCAAGTTGCCCAAGCTTCTATTTTCTTATTTTCCCATGAAAAAGACCGAAAATTTTAAATTTTATTCCAAGAAATTTGAATCTTTCATTTCGACAATATGACGGTGTGGACTCGAACCTATGACCTCGAGGTTGATAGTACACGCTCTATGCCAATTGAGCTATTCTCACGAGTCATGTTAGCAAATGTGAAACCAACTTAATGTTATTTGCTAAAGTAAAAATTATTTAGTTGATGGTAAAATTTCCACTCGTCAGTTACATTTTACTTGTAGTTTAGTGTTATCTTTTGTTCCATTAGTATTTTCTTCTAAATTATTAGTTATTTTTCCTCTTTTTCTTCACTAAAATCTTGTCTTGAAAACTTACTTTTTCCCTCCATCCAAATCCACTGTACCATAGAAACAAAGGAGGTAAGAAGGAGAGACTAGAAGAAAGAGGGATAGAAAAATTATCATTATTAATATTATTTAATTTTTTGATTTCCAAATGGCAAGGCAATGTTAAAATAATGAACCATATGGAAAAACTAATGTCGAGGACCTTTTAAATTATTTATCCAAACTTTAAACCTTTTAAACCTATCCTTGAAAATTTAGGGGCTATAAAGGTACGTTTTGGAAATTTGTGTACCAAAAAACTTTTCATAAAAACTTGTATACCGAAAAGGTAATTTTCCAAAGCTTTCTTCCTGTCTTTGACTAAAACATGATGTGCTTTTGCAGCTGATGCTGTAACTTCTCAGCACCTATAGTTTCATTTACAGTAGAGGTTTTAAATTTTGTTTTGCCATATTGAAGGCTTTTCATGCCCTTTCTTTTTATTTCTGGCAGAGTTGAAATGTTCAGAGAGTTTGTCAAGATGGACAAAGTCTCCCGAAAAATGGCAGGTGAAGTTGGTGGACCTGGTTCACGATCATTTGAAATTGTAGTTCGTCGTAGCCATGTTGTTGAAGATGGATTCAGACAGTTAAATTTTCTTGGGTCAAGGCTGAAATCAGCTATCCATGTTTCATTTGTTAGTGAATGTGGCCTTCCTGAGGCTGGCCAAGACTGTGGTGGATTATCCAAAGAGTTTTTGACTGATATAGCCAAAGCAGCATTTTCCCCCGTGTAATTTACACAAACTACAAAAAATCATTGTGGTCTTTCTTTCTCGGTCTCCAACGATTTAAGTAATTTTGTTTACCATTTCTTTTAGATATGGACTGTTCTCTCAAACCTCTACTCCAGACAGGCATCTTATCCCGAATGCAGCTGCACGATATCTCGACAATGGTATCCAGATGATCGAGTTTCTTGGTAGAGTTGTTGGGAAGGCTCTCTATGAAGGAATATTGCTTGACTATTCATTTTCGCATGTTTTTGTCCATAAGCTATTAGGGCGGTATAGCTTTCTTGATGAGCTATCAACACTTGATCCTGAGCTCTACAGGAATCTCATGTGTGTCAAGGTAAATTCTACATACTCACAAGGACTAGTCAATGTGATGTGCCCTGAGGAGTATTTATCAATATTACATGTTTTTTTTATCCTCTTGTATATTTTATCACTATATTATGTCTTCTAAAGTTAAACGTTTGAATATTTTTTACATGATTAGAATGGAAAGATACATGAACTCATGAAAGGATATGCTTTTGCAAAGATATAATACTAGTTTGTGTTAATAAACAATAGAATACATGAGTAACTTGGTTAGATAGATGTTGAAGAAGAGTAGTCAAACTTAGTATGTTTGACCTATGTTGGCGTTATTGTGCAAATTTATGAGTTGATTATCTAGTGCTTCAGATAGTTAAGACTTAAGGCTAAGCAATTAACATGCTTGAAGTTGCATGTTTATCTTTGTGATAATTATTTTAAATTCTTTTATTGTTAACTTGTTTTGGCAGTCTTACGAGGGTGACGTCAAAGAACTCTCGTTGGATTTCACTGTAACTGAAGAATCATTTGGCAAACGACATGTTATTGAGCTTAAACATGGTGGCAAGGATATTTCTGTTACAAATGAGAATAAGATGCAGTATGTTCATGCTATTGCTGATTATAAACTTAATCGACAGGTCACTAATTGTCTATCATTCACTCTATTTCTTTTTTTTGGTGATAATTTATATCTGATAGAACTGTTGCTTATGAAAGAAGTGACACTGACCTGTTTTATATGGTAATGTGGCTGAGAGAACTGAACCTCGCTTATGTTCGAGTTTAAGTGAATCTTTTCCATGGTTTGAATTTCATAGGAAATATAAATTATTCACTCAACTCAAAAAAGAGTTGAGCAGTGATTTCTCTTTTCAGCTTTGCAGAGATAACTGTTTTGATTCAAATTTATGTTCACGACTTCATTCTCTGTTAAATTGCAGATATTGCCTTTCTCAAATGCGTTTTATAGGGGTTTAACTGATCTTATATCACCATCTTGGTTGAAGTTATTTAATGCAAGTGAATTCAATCAGGTATATATAATGCCCTTGTTTATGGATGTGCATTATTTACTCTTTTCATTACAGACTTGGCTTCCTTATTGCTAGTTAAACCATAGCCATTCATGTGATTCCTTAACCTAAGCTAATACTAATTCTTTGAAAATCATGATGGGGACATGTAAATGAGGGGGACCTCTATATCTCAACTCAAGCTGATAAGGGATGATCTGAAAAACCTTTTAAGGATGATGTGATGATCACTGTAAGAAGTCTTGGGAGTCCTTAGTCTTCAGTATGACATAGGAAATTTCTATTTAGGAAAACCTTAGAGAATCATCAAGGGCACCTTCTTTATGATGTATCAAGGTTCAATTTTAACGACAGTGACAAATGCCTAAAGGAACTTAACATTTGCTTGGTTCATATGGAAAATTACAATGGAGCCTTCTCCTTGAGTGGAACACAGAAAATTTGTTGCAAAAGTTTTGGCATAAAGGCTGAAAACACTTTCCTCCATGTTTATATCTCTTAACTAATCAGTAATCGAGTCAGTAATCGACAAATCCTTTATGGTTTCTTCATTGCAAATGAAGTGGTACACCAGTGGCAAACGACACAGAAGCATGGATGAGTTCTTAGGTCACAAAAATGTACTTGATTTGGTTAGTTGACAATTCTTAGAAGTGGTAAGAGAAAGAAAAGGCTAGTATAAGTGATAAGGAATGGATTAGATCGAGGCCTACATCTTGGTATATTTTAGGGGTTTTTCCTTCCTCCAACAAATAATTTTAATTTTTTTTTTTTGTAATTGGAGGCTCCTTAAAATTTTCATTATGTTTAGGTGTTGTGTATGTGTGTGTTTTCTTTTAATTTCTTCAATTTTTTTTAAAATTTTATATTATTATTATTTCTACTATTATTTTGATATCAATGCCATTCTCTAGTTGCTTTCAGGAGGAAACCATGATATTGACGTCAATGATTTGAGGAATAATACACGATATACAGGTGGTTACACAGAGGGCAGCCGAACAATTAGTATTTTTTGGGAGGTACGAACTTGCAGCAGAATGATTAACCAAATGCTTCGTTATCATTCACATATCTAAATTTTCAGATTGCTTTCTACTGATTTAATTCCTTTTTTAAAATCTTAAAATAAGGTAAGTTTTGATATATTTCCTTATGCTTATGTGGCATTATTCTGCTTTTGGTTGGTGAATGTGACTTATCTTAGAATTAAAAAAAATGTATACTTGGCCATATCTGATATTTATTAATGTTTCTTCTCTCTCTCTCTGTTTATACCCCTTTTCCTTTTTTAATATTAAAATATTTCACCACAGAAGCCTCACTGAATGGGGAAGGAGATTGCTTTTTGCCTGTATCTCCGCTTCTCCATTAGTCCATTCTAGATCATTTTTATTTATTGCCTTGATTTTATCATCATTGTCAAAAAAACTTTTAAATCTAGGTATAATGTTGTAACTGAATGAATATAGGAATTTTTTGGAAGGAAAAAAAGTCTTATTCCTTGCAATGAAAAAAATGGTTTCAATCTGTTTATAGTGTACAACTGTACATGCAGTCCAATCTTTCTGTGGCTTTCAAACTTGCAGATAAAATGCATGCATATGTTTTTGCATGGTCTTATACAATTGGATACTTCTACGATTTGATGATAGAATAATGTTGAAAAGTCAATGTTCATTATACCCTTGAGATACTATTTAACTGCTTTCTGATACTTAAGTATATCAACGAAGGTAACTATTCAACGCTTCAAAATGGCAATTGCATCACTGCTTTCTGTTGCAATTTCCAAGTCCCTTTTTCCCCTTGTGCTGCTGCTTTCCTATATGCCTTTTATTTTGTTTTTGCTAATTTTCTGGGGACGGGGAATGGGGAAAATTGCACAGGTTATTAAAGGATTTGAACCAAAAGATAGATGTTCGCTTCTTAAATTTGTCACCAGTTGTTCTCGAGCTCCATTACTTGGATTCAAATACCTGCAACCAGCTTTTACCATTCATAAGGTGTGCAATTCAATCTTAAGCTTTTGGCAACATTTCTTTAATTCGTACTTTAGAGGATTTCTATGCACCTTTTTGAATCCTAGAATCAACGGTCCTTTTGATCAATCAATAAACTGGGAAGGACAGTTGAACATAACTGTGTGACATCTAGCTCATATTAAATGAGCTGGTTGGATTTTCATAGCAAAAAAGAAGGAAAAGGAGTCCTGTTTGGAATGTATAGAAAGCGTTATTTATTGTAAGATCTGAGATGGGAATTTAACCTCATGTAGGTTTCATGTGACGTACCTATTTGGGCTTCAATAGGAGGACAGGATGTCGAGCGGCTTCCAACGGCTTCCACTTGCTATAATACTCTCAAGGTATGTAGAAATGGAGATAATCCACTGGAATCAAAATTTTAATTGCAAAAGTTTGTATTTCTTACATTAAAATGGACCTCGTTACCGATTATATGATCAATAATTATGCAAATGTTGATTAGCCATTGCTAATATCCTAAATTCATCTGTTTTCTAATTATTAACTATCTGCACCCTTTGTAGCTTCCGACGTATAAACGTTCAAGTACTTTGAGATCAAAACTTCTCTACGCGATCAATTCCAACTCAGGATTTGAACTCTCTTAATGTACTTGATACCAGGTATGTAGCATCGAACTTTTTTAATTGAAATTTGAGTCTTGTTTGCACTTTAAACTGCTCAGCAATTCTTACACCATCTTGAAAACTCGGCTTTCCATTACTGTATTTGTATTTTGTACATAGTAAAATTTTTTGGTACTGCCATACTACACTCCCATACAACAACATTTATACTGAAGAATAATGCTAAGTTCTTAAAATAAATCAATTTATCAATTAAGTCTGGTACGTTCAAGAATGTGACTAGCGTAGTTATTATTCTTATTATTTTTTGGGTACCCATTTGTTCTCTAAGTTTAAAGTCTAGTCTTTGTCTGGTCCCAATGTTTCAAATGGTTACACTCATTCACAAATTTTCAGTTTATTTCTCATTTGGTTTTTAAGATTTCAAAATCTTGCATTTTTAGTTTTTAAGTTTTTTAGTTCCGTCTTTCATTTGGTTCTTTAGGTTCAATATTTTATAATTTTACTCCAAGTTTCCACTAAAATGATTCTTTACATTAACTATCCATTAATTATAAAATGACTATGATGTAAAATTTTTAAATTAATTTTAATATTGATGGAAAATTATTGAAACTTAATTTATTTCTTTTAAATTTTGTAGTAGAGATTAACATCAAGATCGAAGGGTAACTTTGTGAATCTTGAAATTTAAGAACTAATTGGATATAAAATTCACAATTAAGAGTCAAAGTGTAGCATTTTGAAATATAAGAACCAAATGGAAACAAAATGGTGATATAAGAAGATATGTTAAAATGTAAGGACTACAGAAACTAGGTTGACAATGCACATGCATATCGATATTCTATCAATATTGCCATAATTACGTCCAATAATTTTGGTCCTCTTTTTGTGGTGACAGAAAATCTGACTTGGAGCAACATAACTCATCAATTATGCATTATTTGTCTTCCTCACCTCACTTTGGGCAGGGTGACAACTGATTTGGTCCAAACCTACATCTAATTATTTATTAGTTCATTACACAATGTGAGTGATAATTGTTCTTGTTTCCAAATCTGTAGCACAACTAAGGCTGCTGTTCTTTTGATCTCATCTATCTTATCTATCTTCGGCCACGCCACAGTTTTAGCCTGTTGGAAGGAAACGTCTGGAAAAAAAAAAAAAAAAAGAAAAGAAAAAAGATCATAATTTCTATGGAACTGTCAGTCCCTATAAATAATTTGACTTGTTTTTGTTTTTCTCGAGCCCTTCTTGACAGCTTTTGTAGGAGCATAAGATCAGATTCATCCATCACAATCTTCAGGTGATAATCTTTTTTATTACCATCCTGTCAGCATAGTTTAATTAGTTAACAAATATATCCCCTTGTTTTATTTGTTGTGTTGTAAAGGCATAGCCCATCTGCTAATTGGTTATTACATATTTCCGATTTTTAGTTTCAACACGATACTTCTTTGGGTAGTACCAGTGGTGGGTTTTGAAATTTCAATTCAGTGGGACTGGGAATGAAGGAATGTTTTTAATTGTTCGAGTAATGTTTATGTTAGCAAACTTGATCTTTGGCTAAAAAAAGGTCACTTTGCATGCGTTTGTAGTCATAATTACGTTGGAGAATAGATAGTTTGTTATTGGGAGATACGGATAAAGAATAAGGACTTTGTTTTTTTTTAGTACAACAAATATATCATGAAAGGTAATAGATTCCTTGATCTATGAGCACAATATATTCGTTCATCGAGCCAAGCAACTGATGTAGAAAAGCCAAGCAGTTACCTTAAAAGGAAAAATTTCGTTTATAATAATAAATAATATTTGTTAAAGTTGAGGAAGTAATATCGACTTATTTTTATTAGTTCAAAAATTTTCTATGAAAAATTAGTTGGTTTTATGGCGTTTTAAAGAGAGTAAAAAGTTCAATAAAGGGTGTTTAGTATGTCTTTTGAAAGAAGTGTTTTAGGGCAAAAATGCTTCTACATAATCATTTATAAAGAAAAATCACTTTTAATTAATGGAAACTCATTTTCTCTACAATTTTAAACAAATACAATACTCTAAAAAGAAGAACTTTTTTTCAATCTTAATCTTTTAGCAATATTTAATCATATAAGCTTTTTTTGAAAAGGTATCTCTACTCGTAGAATCTACAAACGTTGGCGATCAAAACAATTGCCTTGAAGGTTATGCTAAGTTTGAATTATAAGAATAGAATAACAGGAAACTTCTTTAATCCACAGAAACCAATATTAATTCAGCTCAAAGAAATCCCCCGAGCCTTGAAAATAAAGTTTCTAAGTCATGGAATTGTTAAAAAGCAAAGGACAATCTAATTTAACAGGTTGCTAAAGAACTTTCTACATCATTTTGATCAAGAGAGGTTCAAAACAATCTCTTCTCTTCTCTCATTTTGAAACAACAATTCATCAGAGGCGAGGTGTGTTCTACGAGCCAAGAAATTAAACAACAAAAGATCGACTGGACATTGGAGACGATCAAGCAAATTGATTATCCTATGGCAAATACATCCTCGAAGACCGGTAATTTTGAGCCAATGTTTTTGAAAGTTGGGATTCCCTTAGCTATATCTGCAGCAGGTGGTATATGTGGTATAATGATGGCAAAAGGTTCCTTTGCATCTTCCTTAAATCTCTTCAAACCCAAATCAAAGCTCATGGAAAATGAGAACTTTCACCCATCTTCAATCACTTCAGGGGAAGAAAAAACTTCACAACCCAATGTTGAAGAAGTGATTCTAAGCTTAAAAACCAGAGTTGAAGATCTTGAAAGTAAAGAATTGGATATAGAGAGGCAATTCATTTGGTACCAAAATCTAAAAGAAAGAGAAGCTTTATTAGTGGAGCTTAGAAACACTTTGGTTTTGGATATGGCTCATATAAACTTCTTGGAAAGGGAAATTTTGTTAATGGAAGAAGAAAACAGGAGGTTTGAGAATTTGGTGACAGAATATTTGGGAGTCTCAGAGCAACTTGAAGGTCAAAAAACAGAAAATAAGTTACTTGAGAGAGAAGTAAGGAAACTTAAGAAGAGATTGAAGGAACAATCAAAGATGATTAGAGAGAAGAATTTGAAGATTGAAGATAGTAAATCACAACTTTGGAGAAATAATGAAGAAATGGAAACAAAGAAAAAGATGATTGAGAGATTGGGGAATGAAGTAAAAGAGCTGAAAATGCAAATGGATCATCAATTGGAAGAGGAGAATAACCAAGATTTGTGCACATCAA
Organism: Cucumis hystrix; assembly: GCA_025688845.1. Taxonomy (NCBI): domain Eukaryota; kingdom Viridiplantae; phylum Streptophyta; class Magnoliopsida; order Cucurbitales; family Cucurbitaceae; genus Cucumis; species Cucumis hystrix. Next base: position 25,705,257 of record CM046886.1, read on the forward strand.
AGGTTTCATCTTTTTAGCCTTCTTGCACTCAATTTTCATCTACTTTATGAGTTTCTATTAAGAGAAATCACAGGGAATCAAAACCAATTTCTAAGATTTATGATTTTTTCTATTAGGAAACAGATTCATAAAGCTATTTTTAAAATATTAATTCATAATACGTTGGAACTTTATACTTTCCGTTTTTGTTCGTTTTGAAATATCAATTCATTTTTTGCACTCAATTTGAAACGCTAGTTTTTGTATTTTAAAAAATTGTCACTTTTTAAAAGTATATGAACCAAAATAAAACAAAGTTGAAAGTATAAAAACAAACATCCATTTTATATAGTTTAGTATTTCATGAATAGGAATATTTTCACTTTTAACCAAGGTAGAACTATGACCGTAAATTCGTCGATTTGTTAATAGGGTATTTGGCTAACTCATAAGGTTTCTTGTTCTTGCAGAATGAAACAGAAAAAGCAGTAACAATGGAGGATTTGAACAAGCTTTCAAATGAATTCAATCAATTGAAGGATGAATTTGAGGTCTTTAGAAAGCAAGAACAAGAACAAGAAGGCCAGAAAGAAAATCCGAAGAAAGAAGAAGGAGATGACAAAGCTTTGAATCAAAATGAATCATCATCTGATGAAACTAACTCCACAAGGCCAAAGCTTCTTCGAAGGATGGGTTGTGTTAGGGGAAACGAAAAGATGAAAAGGAAAACAAGACCAGAATAAGAGGAATTTATTTTATTTTTTCCTGTTCTGCTGCTTATTTATATTTGGGCAAAAATGCAACTTTAATCTATTCTATGTGAATTTCTTTCAAAATAATGCATTCTGTTTAAGCCATTGTTCATATGTAACAAGATTAGTTTATCCACAATCTTTGTATTAGTCTATTTTTGTTTCTTGGATGAAGAAACAATTTCACTGCAATTGTTAATGGAAATTGGAAAATATAAATGCTATAAACTTGTAAATTAAACAATGCAAATATTTAGCTTCTAATTATTGGTATATATATAAAAGTAGTGGTTTATAGCTTTAAAAATATCACTGCATTATTATTAATTTTCGTGGTATTTGCCATTTTTATTGAAAAAGATATTTGTAAGGATGATCTAATCCTTGAGGTGCTAATAGAAAATGACTCAATCTTTAAAAACAAAAGAACAATGAGGAGTAATTAATTTTATGCTAATGTCATGTTACTATCATGTTAGGAACTTCTCTCCGATTGCAAAATAGACGAAGTCCTAGTGCGATCACAATTATTTTTTTAAATTCAAGAGTCGTCCAATTGAGGTTACAAAAATCTTTCCACAACTTAATGAACTTGATTTTGAAAAAAAAAAATCCTTTCTTTTGTTTTTTAGGATTGACCATTCCACATTAACTACATCGTCCATGCTGAAATCTCTTGAAAAAACATGTTTTTCGTGTAAAATACAAGGGAAAAGTGATTTTTTGAAGAAAGATTTGGCAGATGATAATGAAAACAAGACACCAATCATATGGAAACAAATCAATGGGGTTGATAGAGCAAACAAATTATGATCATCTATGTGGGTAATGTTTAAATGTGATAGAATAATATCAGATGGGCTATCTGAAATTGTGGATGAGATTGTGGATATCATCTTCACTTTCTCTAAAGTTTCAGAAAAAAAAAAAGGTTTTATGAACTAATTTCCCTGAATCCAACTTCATAACAGTCACTAATCGATTCAATGGAGCTTTCTCTTCTTCTTCCTTCCTACAAACAAAACCCCACTATTTTCCACAAGCCCCTCAACCCCTCCTCCATTATCGGTCTCTCTTTCACTTTCTGTCTCTCTTTTCTCAGTTTTCTTTTAGTGGGTTTCTTTCAGAATGAGTTAATCTCTTTGAATTTTCAGGGAAGAGGCGGCCATCTCTTTTCCCTTGTCGATGCTCCTTATCGTCGTCACAAGAAGAATCTTCAGAACAAGCTAAAGAATCGCTGGGGTGTGAGGGAAGAAGGGCATTGATTGGTTCTCTCCTGTCGACGGGTACGTCTCTTTTATTTTGGAGAAGATCGTTTCGGTATTGTTGAATCCGTCTCGAACTCGTGGAATGTGATTTGATTCAATAAGGTTACCTTACGGTTGGTTGTTGTTGAAGTTTTGTTGTAATCTGGAGCTAAACCTGACTAATGTCTCCGCATTCTTGAGTATTAAGCTTTAGGTAGATGGGTCTGATAGGGAGACTACAAGAGCAACTCTAAGGGGAAATATTGTTTGTTCAAGTAACGTATTTGGGTCTGGAGACTGGAATTGGTGCTAAAAGGAGGTGTTTTTCATCGATAGCTTTTTATTATATATAAAATATGTATCATATGTTCGTGAGTATTTTATCTCAACTATTTTCATAGATGAAGCAACTGCATTTTTCAATATCGTGAGTGTTTGGATTAGCTTACTTATATCGGCTAATCTCACAAGTCACAAGATAACTCGTCAACCCTATAACATTTGGATATCAAAGAAATTTGTAGAAAATTAATTTTTAACTAGCTAGCCATAATGGATTAAACTGAACTCATGTCTTCTTAGTCCTTTATTGAGACCGTCTTTCTTTTTTACCATTAGACCAACCCGTGATGACACAACTAGAGTCTGTTTGGATTAGCTGGAGAAGACAAAGTTTTGTTTTATTTTATATATATAAATAAAAAGTTATTTTTATTTAAACTCTTTTGATAAAAAGTATAAAATAAACTAACGAAAGTGTTTCAAACGCCATTTTCAAAACACTTTAAAATTTTCCAAAATGACTTATTTTCAAGATTAAATACTGTAAAAAGCTAAACCAAATACACCCTTAATCATCAAGAAAATTGATAGGATATTAAATCATAAATAAATGACTACTATGATTTGAAGCATTGAATGCACTCGCTCCAAGTACTTATTGTTTACATTGATATTTACTGTTCACTAGATCAATCCTTGGTAGTTTGTTTTCCATCATTAGTGTCTGATTGAGAGATTGTGTAAAAGAGTTAGCACTTCGACTCTTGTGCTTCATTAGTATAGAGAACTGCCGTAGTAAACTAGAATCTATTCTTACATTGCACTACACATGATTGACAAGTAGTTTGTTATTGACTTTGTTGTGTCTGTCGTCCCTTTCCATCCTGTGTAAGTTACTATTTTTTTTTTTGAATCCTCCTTTCGTTTCAGCTACTGGCATATATTTCTGCAATGTAGCCGAGGCTGTTAGCACAAGTAGAAGGGCTGTAAGTACTTTTTTTTCCCGTTGATTCACAAGGAATAATTTCAACTTCATTTTGCTCTTTTTTCCATCAAAGAAAAGATGTATTTTTCTTATTGTAGAAGTGTTTGAATAGCCTCTACTTTTACAGTTAAGAGCATCAAAAATACCTGAAAGTGAGTTTACAACTCTCCCGAATGGTCTGAAGTAAGTTCCTTTCACTGCCATCATTATAAAAGTTTGTGCTTTTTTTATATGTTACGACTCTTCCTCATCTCTTTGGAGTTCTTTATTGTCTCGTATGATGCATCTTCATCGTTGATGATGACTATCGACACAATTCTGTTTTTTCATGTCTTAAAATCTCCTCTTGGAATAACTTTAAGCTAGAGATTCTCTTTTTTATAAAATATTTCTTAACTCATGCTAATTCCAAGATGGGGTTGGTTGTGGTCTTGTTTTTCTGCAAACATATGCTGAAACTCAGAAAAGAAATGTATCCTTCAGGTACTATGACTTGAAGGTTGGAGGAGGAACTAAGGCTGTGATTGGATCCCGTGTTGCAGTACGGTTGTGAGCTAGCTGTATTTTTATATTCAACTTACAAGATTTTGAACTTTTTTTTTTCCAAAAAGAAACAGAATGGCTAAGACATCGAACGTGTGTAACAACCACAAATCTTTGAACACTTGGGAAACTATTATGCACAAAAAATGCACGTATCTTGTCTTTGACTGACACTTCTAAGATGCCACCTCTTAGAAGAATAACTTCCATGTCATTCTCGGACGTTTGTTTATTCTCTACTAAAATCTTAGACAACCAATGAGCCTCTGATGGAATCCTATACTGGTCCTGAGAAAATTACTCTCTGGTTCAATGTGTCCCATCCTCATTTCCTTAGTAAATGTATACTTGTTTTTGCTCTCAAGAAAGTTTAGTGTTTATGCTTTTATATATATATATATATAAAAGAAAGAAAGAAAGAAAGAGAGAGAGAAAGAAAAGAAAGCACATAGATTTTGTTGATATTTAAAAGTTACAAACTAGAAACTTCTTTAAATAACTAGAAACTTCTACAGAAACATATCAACAAAACCTCAAAAACCAGACTAAACAATCTACAATATGAAGGATTACAAAAAAAGAAAAAAATCAGAATCACTCCAATAGGAAATAATCTGAGAAAAGGAAAAACCTCCAAAAACTTTGGATAAAGAACTTCAAGAAGCTGCACGAATCTTAGATTAGATAAAAAGTTTCCTCCTAAGGGTACTTTTGTTCAAAATCCGTAATTCAAAGATTTTGCTAATGCTGATCCATAACACTCTTGTTTTTCCTTCAAAACCATGGCCACAAAAAGGAACGAAAAAGTTGTTCTTGGCCCTGAAATTCTCGAGAAATTTCTATGGGAAAAAGTATGTATGGTAATCAATAGTTTTTCTTATATCTCAAGCTTGGATCTATTCTTCAGCCAGTAAATCGTATCAGTGCACCCTCAAGCTATCACGGTCCATGTTTGTGGGGGTGGACCATGATCCAAACTTTAGTGTGTTCTAAGAAGTTCTACCATAGTCCATGTTTGTGGGGTGGGGTCCGGGGGAGGGACCCTCAAAAACCAACTTAATTCTATGCAAAACTAAAAGTATAATGTGTCATTTTGTAGGTTCACTATGTGGCTAAATGGAGAGGGATCACCTTTATGACAAGTAGACAAGGGCTTGGTGTTGGTGGAGGAACGGTATAATTAACAAAACCAAATTATATTTTTTAAAGTTCAACAGTTGAATAAAAAAATTGCAAATCTTAAGATATTGAAATTTTTTAATGATATATATTAAAAAAAAAAAGTTTAAGTGGATATGCTTGAATTGCTGCAGCCTTACGGATTTGATGTAGGGCAATCAGAAAGAGGAACAGTCCTCAAGGGGTTGGATCTAGGTGTTCAAGGCATGAGGGTAGGAGGCCAGGTGAGAAACCATCTGAATATGAGAATTGACTGAAGGCCCTATAAACATTTTCTTTTGCACTTAAAAACACTTATTAAATTAAAACACCTAAAAAGTCAATTGAAACGGATCCTAAATGATCTCTCATTACTAAAAGCCTATTGGCCTATTGCTTGCCAGTTTTTCAGTTTTGCTGAAATACTTCGTCTGTTTTTTTTCCACAGAGATTGCTTATAGTTCCTCCTGAGTTAGCTTACGGAAGCAAAGGGGTTCAAGAAATTCCTCCAAATGCAACAATAGAGGTAACTTTTCTTTTGGGGCTTTACCATTGTTGTATTTGTTCATAAGTAGCAAGCTTAGACAGAAAGGTTTGTGCATTCCTATTACAAGAACTATTACCTAATGCAAATGAGAAACTGAACAACAAGAATATTTCTTACCTTCTTGTTTTCTGTTCAACTAATTGGATCTGCTGTTGTGATCGTCTTTGGATCTTTTAGTTGGATGTGGAATTGCTATCCATCAAGCAAAGTCCATTTGGGTAAGTAGTGGTTCTTGATATACTTCAGTATCTTGGTGGATTTTTTTTTCTTCTTTGATTAGTTTTACCTTTTTTCGTGAGTGCAGAACTCCAGTAAAAATTGTTGAAGGTTAATAAACAAAACTATTCTGATAGCGCGATATCTCAGTGATGTGGACTGGCAAAGATTGAAACTATGAAATTGGTGCTGAAGGGAAAAGCTTACCTGATTTGAATTTGAATCTTCTTTATTCAGCAAGATATGTCCATTACCATTACCATTTTATTTAATATTTAATTTTTATTGAAATGTAAATTCATTCTCCCATCTTAATGAATATCACTTGTACTTTATGGAAAGCAACTGAGATTTTTTACGTAGTGCAGGTTCCATTAGAATATGGGATTACCTAGTTTAATATTATAAGTCGTTTGGTTTTCTTCCTTGTCATGATTTGTTGCTCAATTACATTAAAAAACAAGAATTGATGAAATTTTTTAAGGAAATGGAAGCCATTTCTGGAAGCAGCTTGCCTTATGGGAACAAAGCATCTAGAAAAACCTCCTTTATTGTGACCATTCAAGAGGAATCCACCAGTCTGTATGAAGCCAAAACATCTTATACAGATTCTTCCTTCCACTTTTTCCATGGTCATGTCTTACTACTTTATTCTCAAGCCATGTCCTCTATTTACACCACTTCTGACTTAATCGTTCCATAAATTAGCTCTTCCTCTTTGACCCTTTGATACATGGTAACTATGAAGATCCCAACACTATTCTTGTTTGGAAGCTACCTTTTCTTTCTTCTGTTCTTTAGTCACTTCTGCTATTCGCAGAAAACCTGCCCAAGGTGTGGCTCTTTTGAAGTTCCTTACCCTCTAAGTACCAATCCCAACTGTGGTGACTTAGATTATGCTCTTCGTTGTGATTCTCATTCAAAAAAACTCTACTTTGATGCACTCAATGGAAGTTCATATCCTATCCTCAAAATCAATGCTTCAAGTCAACGTTTGGTCATCCAACCATCTCCATGGGTTGCTGGCTCCTGTGTTACTCAAGACATGTTGGTTGGTGAAGGCTTGTGGTTAAACCAATCACTCCCTTTTAACATCACTTCATCAAACACAATTTTCCTCTTGAACTGTTCTCCTCGCCTGCTAGTCTCGCCGCTTAATTGCACTCCTTCGAGTCTCTGTCACCACTACTTGGCAAATTCAGGACGAGTCGATGGAGAAAGAGCATTTCAGTGTGCAAGTGTTCTTGACCCTTGTTGTACCTTCATCCCTGGTGGGATGCCCTCAGCTTATAAGATAAGGCTTCATAACTCAGGTTGTAGAGCATTCAGGAGTATCCTTCATCTGGATGTGGAAAAGCCACCAAATCAATGGGAGGAAGGTTTGGAAATTCAATGGGCTACACCACCTGAACCAATCTGTAGAACTCAATCTGATTGCACTGGAGCGTCAGATTGTCTTCCTACTGGTGGTTCCAACAACCGTTCTCGCTGCCTTTGCAGAATGAGCTATTATTGGGATCATAATCTTGGAACATGCCTGAGAACCAATAAGAAGAGTTTGGTTAGACTCAGCATAAAGCTCTCGGTATGTTTGGTTTCCTTTTTCGTTCTAGCTGGGGTCATTGCTTTTATTACTGTCAGGAAGTCGAAAACTTTCAGTAAACAGGAAAAATTATATAAAGAAAGAGAAGAAAAGTTGAATCTAAGCCATGGTGGCAGACCAGCTAGGATGTTTCATCTGAAAGAGATGAAGAAAGCAACAAATGAATTTTCGAAAGACAGAGTCCTAGGCAGTGGTGGCTTTGGAGAGGTTTACAAAGGTGAACTTCAGGACGGGATTGTTGTAGCCGTGAAGTCGGCTAAAGTGGGTAATCTAAAGAGCACTGAACAAATACTCAATGAAGTCGGAATACTATCTCAAGTAAATCACAGGAATCTTGTTAAACTTATAGGTTGTTGCGTAGAAACTGAGCAACCATTGATGGTGTATGAATACATTTCCAATGGTACCCTGCATGACCATTTACATGGTAAGGTTCCTACTTTCTTGGATTGGAGAAAAAGGCTAAAAATTGCTTCACAAACTGCTGAAGCATTAGCTTATCTGCATTCAGCTGCATACCCTCCCATCTATCATAGAGATGTCAAGTCGACAAATATTCTTTTAGATGATAACTTCAATGCCAAAGTCTCAGATTTTGGACTTTCTAGATTGGCTTTGCCAGGAATAAGCCATGTTTCAACTTGTGCACAGGGTACATTAGGTTACCTAGACCCAGAATACTATCGAAATTACCAGTTAACAGATAAAAGTGATGTGTATAGCTTTGGAGTTGTCCTCCTCGAGCTTTTAACCTCTAAGAAGGCCATAGATTTCACAAGAGATGAAGATGGTGTCAATCTAGCAATATATGTGATCCAACAAGTGCAAAATGGTGCATGCATTGACGCCATCGATAAACAACTTATCAGTGACAATCCGTCCAGCAAGATACTGATCAGTGTAAAGCATTTCATGGAGCTCGCACTCTCCTGTTTGAGGGAGAAGAAAGTGGAAAGGCCTTGCATGAAAGATGTACTCCAAGAACTTGAACACATAACTCAAATATTGGACAATCCAGAAACAATTGCTGAAGAGGGTAATCCTTAAAAGTTTTAAAAAGGTTCTAGACTACTGGATTTGGTGTGTTAATCTCCTGTACTCTTTGAATATTCATTATTAAAAAAAGACCAGGAATGATTCCATGAACACTCGTAGAATGACAGATGTCAATGATGGATTCTTGGGTGTTAGGAAAGAGAAAAAAAAAAGGAACAGACAATTGGGATCAGATGCTTACTTTGTGGAGAATGTGGATTTTATGTGATATTTTGATGAGGAATCTATGAGGATTTAGAATAGTAACTAAAAATAAACTTATTTAGGAAAAGCATTGGGTATTGATAGTTATATTTTGTGTTATTTTCTAGCAAATCAACATCGAAATTCAACTTGCATTTTCTCTTTCCCTTTCCACTTTGAATAGACTCAAATATTCATTCATCAAAAAAAAAATCTTCCAGTTTTGTGTTTTGGTCCAACAAATTTTAGTATACTTGATTTATTTTTCAAGTGTTTAATCTTGAGAACAAATCGTTTTAGAAAAAAATCTAAAAATCCTCGAAACAGCTTTTAAACCCTAGTTATCTTTATGATTTTTTTCAATAAAAAAATCACTTTTTCTTTAATCAATCCGATTCAAATAATTCCTTAGTTTTGAGTTTTAGTTATTTAATCTTTATATTAATTTGTAACTAGAATTTTGTTATGCAACAATTTAGTTTTCAAATCAATTATATCATAACAAAACTTATCAAAATTAATTATGATATGTAACAACTTAATCTTTATAATTTATACATAAATTAATCCCAATAAATTTAACATTTACATGTGTAAGAGATTCATTTAATTTTAATACTACTTTTCACGATTAAAATTAAATTGTTAAAAGTTGCAAGAACCGGACTAAATAATTAATTTCTTGAAAGTATAAACTAAAATTGAACTTTTAACAAAATTATATATTTTGTTTCTTTGTAGTAACCATACATTTTTTTTATAAAATTTATAAAACTTGGGGCACTCTTAATTTTTTTTTTCATGGGTATTGGGTTTCTTGTTTAAAAAAAAAAATGAGGACACCAATGTGACATGTTGCATATATTTTAGGATTTATGAATATTCCCTTATTTATATATTTATAAAGATAAGTATAAATGGACTTAAAACTACAATACCATTTTAAGATATCAAAGCAATTTCTGGTTAAGATATTACAAAATTTGTTGTGTAGGCTATGAACCAAATGATTCTGCCTATTTCTTAAATAATTAACAATAAATATTTTTAACTCTTCAAAGTTGAAATACTAAATTTAGACATTTACAATATTTTACATGATTGAAGTATACAACAAATCTCAAAGAACGTTGCCCAAAATGGTTTTTTAACCTCAAACTATTCTTTTAAAGAAAAATCATCCATTGTAATGGTACAAAAATTACTTCTAAAAATATAAAACTTCACACATAATTGATTAAGAAAAAAAAAGTATAAGAATGTATTGAGCCTAATAAAAGTGAATTTCAATCACATAAAAAACAATATATGCTTCCTCAATTAAAAAAGACGAATTTTGTTGAAATTTTGCAAATCATATTTTTCTTCGTAAAAATTTAATATTTAAATTAGAGGCACATCTTCATTAATAGTAAGTTTTTAAATTCACTTTTCCACATTAGTAATATTCTAAAAAATAAAATAATAATAATAATAAAGAGAAGCTTGTTTTCCACTAGAACATATCATATTTCTTTTTTCCATCTTTGTCAAATAAGTATTTACTATTAATAATAGCAAAATGTTATTTCAAGAAATTTTTAGACAAACCTACCATTTAGAGATAGATATGTTAGCCTTTTATGGCCATATGAACAAAGATTAAAGGCACTTTTAAAAAATGGGATTAGTCAAGACCAATATAATAACCTCAATATTTGTTAGCTCCAACAATAACTAAATATCTAAGTCAATAAAATAATAATCTAGTGCTTTCTTGAAGTGGGAATTTAGAATTATGAATGATAAGGTAGATGATTTTAGTAATTTTTTTTCCACTACCAAACCATATTAGTCCATTAATGGAAGTGGGCATAAAACTAACCATCCAATTACAATCTCAAATATATGAATAAATAAAAAGCTTAAAAGGTAAAATAAAAAGAAAAGATAGGAAAGGTGGAGCATCAAACCTGCAGCTGGGAGGAAAGATTCTTGAAAGTGAAGGATGAAGCAATTTGTTTCAAAATTTTCAGGGCTTACTATTGTGTATTTACAGCTTGATGTTTTGGAATAGTAAATGTATTACTCATATCAAGCAAAATTTTGCAACCATTGCTTTTAATTTAGTTGGTGAGGATACAGCCGAGTACTCGAAGGAGATCGTAACATAGCAATATGCTCCATTGTAAGTGATAACTGCCTTGACTAGCCTTTGTGTTACCTACGATAACGATATCGTTTGAAGTTGAAGTATACATGCAAAATTCCACGCTCAAATGTGCACTTGAACCCCTTCTTGTGAGAGTATTCCCATTCTTTGTTTACAATTCGAAATGCCTATAAAAGAATTAGAAGAAATGATGTGGTTAAAGAATAAATAAATTACACATCATGATAATCAATTGTAGATCAAAAGACTTACAATATCCTCGTAAGGTGGCCCTGCATGGAACCTTATGATACATGTCTCGCTGCTGTTTCCATCCTTTTCGATGGTGTAAGTTGGAGCTTTTGTCTTGTCAACAAGGTCTGGATAGAAGATGTTAAACTTATATCCTTGTACAATCTTTGGAGGTGGATTGTCATGATCATAGTGAGTCTGATTGTACTTGTTCCATTCATATCCCGTATGAACCCGATTGAAGTATTTTGGTTTTCTTGGACGATATTTATCATGCCACCAATAAACCTGCATGTTTTTTGGACGCACGGATTAAGATCACAGACGAAAAATGTAGGGAGTATAAACAATCCAGGTACGAAAGAAGACAAAATGAAAAATGACATGGCACCTGTGAGTCCAGGTTCACTTCAGCCCCAGATCCAAAAACTGCATCGCCTTCCTCCATGACTCCCATGGCTTTCGAGGCTTTCAGTTCGAAATTATCCTCTACTGGAGAAGGTTTCGTAGCCATTGCTTCTTGCACCCGTCTCTGCTGTTCTTCTAAGACAGCAATACGCTTACGTTCCTGCAGAATTTACCAAGTCATAACAATTTAACTTTTGGCATTCATTACAATATACAGGAAAACAAATATAATATCTGTAGAGATACCAGTATGGCCCTATCCTCCTCAGGATCCACTGCCTCTTCATCTTCATCACCATGCATAAGTTCTGGTGAAAACGATCCTGCCTCTTGATTATCTTCTTCCACGAGGAGATTGGGTGAATATGTTTGGGGTTCTAGGTTGCAGAAAAATATCTATTAGACTCTGGGTAAGGAAATTCAGGGTTGCAAAATAAAGACGCTGGACCATACCTTCAATATCATGCTCATCATCATCAGCTTTCACTTGCAAAGAGTAATCGGTTTCCATCTTGACTTCTGGATCCAGCTGTTCTTCATCATCCTCTAAAGGTTCCTCAAGACGCACAAGATGCTCATGCAGTTTTTTCGTATGAATTTCCTTCAAGCAAGCCTGCATATGAGAAACAATAGTGAGCCTAGCCTAATTCATTAGCTTTGAAAAAAGAGTAGAGGACATACAAAAAGAACATCTAATAATGAATACCTTGGCCTTGTATATATGAAGGCGCTTTAGGACAGCCTCCCAGTATTCAACCACCTTTGCTGTTCCAGTTCGCATCTGTGACTCAATTTGAGATTGTAATGCCTCCAATTCACCATATGTCTTCCCTTCCAGCAGATTTTTGACATCTGTTTCAATGCTAGAATGCAGGCCCCTTTCTTCTGCAAGCAACTCAGGAGGAGGCTCCTCACCACGAACTCTGGCTCTATCAAGAGCATCCTTCTTTCGAGCTTCAGCTAGTTCCCAATCACAAACCACCAGAAGTGCCTGTTAAATTGCACACAGCGAAGGCAGTGCTTAGCTTAGCAGACAAATGCTACACCTTACTGATAGGAAAGACCAGGAAAGTGAGCACTGAACGTCCCAAATACATGGTTCGACTTTAAAATATGCCTTAATGGCTAAGGAGGAGTCTGACTAAAAAACATCAATTTTACAATTCATTAACTTTTTCCACACTGTGAGGCAGCGACTTCAAAACTCCACTCCTTGCCCCATACCCCTCTAGGAAACACTCAACCTCAAGTAACTTAACCATGGCATATTAACATACATTAAAACTCCGACCTAATTCCTTTTATGCTAGCATCTACAAAAATTTGAAATATTTGTAAAACATATCGATATATATCTTCACCTCCCAATACTCGATATGTGTAGGCGTCGCCCTGTCCATATCAAGATGCATTTTGATGTCATCACGAAGCTCTTCCATTTCTTTCACAGTCAATCCCTGTGTCAAACATGTCATCAGAAGAAGAAGATTAAGAATGGGTTGCCTGCAAGATCATAACCTAAGAAGAACATCACTAATTTATAAAATTTTAATTCTTTGGTGACACTAAACAGAGAGACAAGTGAACTAAAACAACCATAAGCATCATAACCAGAGAGATATTAACCTTGAATACAGTGTATGGCTCATTAATTACTATATCAAAATCATCTGACCCATTCAGTTGCTTGGACAGAACATCTATAGGCTTTGAACGCCCATCACGAACTCTTATCTCTGATCTGACTTTGCTTTGATCAAAATGAAACTGTAGGCCAAAAACTTCACTTTGAGTAACTGTCCAACGGTTGTGTACAAAAAAGGCACAGGCAAATAATAGAGAACCACATGCATTATCATAGAAGAAAAGACAGAATGAAATAACAAGTGAGCATGCCACCTCTTCTTCCTTTTTCTCCCAGTCCTGAAATTCAGCACGAGCACGTTCTCGAGCTAGCAATGCCTATACCAGCAAAATAGAGTTAATCCATGAAAGAAAACTACAATACTTTAGATAATGTAAATTGACCAGAACTATCAAAGTATAATAAAAATAATATAAAAATATTTTCCTAGGCCATGTTCTAATTACCATTTCTTCCTCATGTTGTGCTTTTTCAAGAGCCCTTTCCTCCCTCCTTTTCTTCACCTTTTCAATCTCTGCCTGCATCAAGATTTTAAATATCGCAATGAAAAAATTAACCCACCATCAGAATTAAAACTTGAACAAGATAACCCCAACCCGGTAGTTCATCATGGGCATCTTTATCAGGACAAACAAATAAGAAGATTATTACACCATTTAAGAACTAGAAGAGCCTACGTAAACCAAGGTACAACATGGTTGTAACCCTAAAGCTCTTTCATTGAAACCTTTTTCTACAAGTTTTTATTTTGCATTTTGTAACATCTTTGTTTTGTTGGCTCCCATTTATTGCAGACTTTATTTCTGTCTAGCCTACCCTTGTCTTTTCATTTATGAAAGTTTATTTTCTCAACAACAAACAAAAGAAAATGGTTAACATTGGTACTAGAAGCACATACCATTCTTTCTCTCTGTCTTTTTTTCTCGGCCTTCACTGAAAAGGCATCAAGTGACACGCCTTGAGTAACATCACGCTCAATTTTCTTCCGCCAAACAAATCTGCAAATTGGAGTGTCGTGGACTCAGAAAAAACCAACTATTCAATTATTCTATTTTGCTTTGAAATTCTGAGACATCAAATCGCTGGTCAATCAAGATCCAGCAATGCTGGGAACTAATAAATTCACTAAATTATATTGAAATTCTAGCAACAAAATCCTATTACAGATACCTGATAATTATAATCAAAACTATCTGAAAATAGATAGACACAAAAAGAAAGCCCTAGAACTGAATGCTACTTCATCGAACTATTTGACAATTTAGTTGTATTCACCTTAACAAATTTGATTGAGCATTTGTGTCAAAACCCATCTATCGAATTGTCTTCCAAGTATTCGCCATTACTCCAGTGAAAATTACACGCACGTTAGGAAATGCTATATTCATGCTATGCTAAGTTTTTTTGTTTTAAAAAAAAAGCAACGACTTCCATTGGGAATAAAATGAAAGGGGAAGACACCCTCCAGAAAAAGGGCTCCAACTAAAAGATCAAACCTACAGAATTCAGACTAAGCTAAGTAAAACAGTATAATCCGAGCAAAATGTTGGCAGTTTTAGGAAGCAGAAAACAGAAAAACCACTCACTTTTCATTCAGATTCGAGTCGCCAAATGGATTCGAATCGTTAGAATAACCAGAAACCGTCTGTGACTTCAATTTCTTAGCAACTCGTAAGGCCTATACAACAGAAATAGTATAGAAGATAAGAAAGATAGTATGCAAACCCCAAAGAAAGATAGTTCGAAACCCTAGAAATCAACAAAAACTAACCAAATTACACTAAGGAAACAAAACGTAACCACAATGGGACCTTTTTCTGCGCTTTCTTGGCCAAGTATTCGCTAATTTCCTCTTCGGTAACTTTTCTCGAAGACTTACTCTTCTTACGACCCCCATCAGCACTGTCATAACTATCATTTGAACTATCATCACCGGAATCCCGCCCACGTGAGAAGCTCCGCCGCCGACTCCGGTGACTGCTTCTAATAGGATCGCGTTTTTCCCTGCGCTTCCGGGACCTCGTTACAGGCGATGAATCCCGACTATCCGAGTCGTCGGACCTTCTTCTGCTGCGTTTCCGAGAAGATGATGTCTTCTCTCTTTTCTTCTCACTGCTTCGGCCATGGGTACCCATATTTTGATAGAAAAAATCAATTGCTGCACCTCGCCGGTGGATTGACGGAGGAAGCTGCAATGGTGGTTAGTCAAATTCCTTCGTGATGTAAATACCGACCGGAGATAATTTGATGAGAGAGTTGGAGCTCCAACCTAGGGTACCATTTTCCAATCTATCGGACCCGCGATTTTTTTACGACAACCGAACCCCATTTTTCTTTCAATCTTCCGTCTTATTTTGGATTAAAATTTTACTCTTTGCCATATTGAAATCATAATTTTAATCGAATTTGGTGGGTAAATCAGTTGAGTTTGATTGATATTTATTAGAAGTTAGATCGATCATGTTGCAAATATTTGTCTCATGGAAATCTATCAGTTACATATAGACTTGTTATAGTTGTAATTTTTTTAAATATTATTATATACTTAAATTGTTTTAAATCTAATTGTTATATTTTCAATTATCACTTTTTTAAGTGTATTTTTATTTACACGTAATACTTAAATTTGTTTACAACACATATTAATAACTAAAATTCATAAAACTCGAATGTTAAACAAAATCCAACATATCAGTTATAGATTTCAAACAAACAACGTAATAATATGTATGAATTATAATATTTATAAGTTTTAATATATATCGTACAAATTCGAGTTGGAGTGATCAATCCAAATTAAAGAAATGTAACCCGAACTCAATCAAACATAACAAAAATCGACCCAAACTAAATTTGGTTGGGTTGTCTACGATGTTGGGTTATTTGAACATCCAATAGGAATTACCCAATAATAATAATAATAATTTTAAATTGTATGAATTTATTATTGTTATTATTATTATGGTCATCAAGTGCTTAGTTGCTTCACGTAGGGCTAGGACTTCGGAGGTTTCAGGTTTAGATTCCCATCTCTATTTTGTACTAAAAATTATTATTATTATTACTACTACTACTGTTGTTATTCTTATATGCAAAATTAAAATCATAACAATGGTTAATAGGGATACCTGCAAAAACGGCAAAACAAGTTATAATAATTAAGTTTATAGCATATATGTCAAAAAACCCTAAAGACATGTCATCTTCTCCACTTCGTCCGTCAGGCCCTGTTTCAAAAGGACGGTAGATTGATCTCCAATCTCCACGACAGACTCCATTATTTGCAACCCTCACCATTATTCACTATTAAACTTTACATTTGCACTCTATTCTTTTCTATTCATTTTTATTTTTGCTCTTTTCTCTTACATCGTAAACACATCAATAATGGTGGTTTTCTAACGTGGTGATTCAAATTCTATCCAAGCTTCCACCACAATCTCTTCTCCAATTCAAGTCGGTTTGCAAATCCTGGTATGCTCCTATCAACCATCCTAAATTTGTAACAAAAAATCTCTTAGAAATTGTGTTCTCCATCCTCAAATTCTCTCAATGATTTTGTGTCTGTTCTTGACATCAATTTGCCATTCCTAAGAGATTGATCTGCTTTTAGAAGTTTGTGGCCGTTCTCATGGCTTAGGTTGTCTTACTGATTGTGACGATGCTTTCCTCGTTAATCCTATGACTAGACAGTTTCGTAAACTTCCACCCTCGATTCTTATCTTCCGTACTGGTTCTACTGATCATGATTCTTACTCTGCAGTACCATTTACTATCGGATTTGGGTATGATGCAAAATCTAGCAATTTCAAAGTTGTTAGAATTGTGAGTTTTCGGGGATATTCAGCGTCGATGTGTCCACATTTTAGAGTGGAAATTTATGATTTGAGCAAAGATAAATGGAGAGAAATTGAAGCTCTTGACTTTTGTGGCAATGCAAGATTTATACCTTCATTTGATATGTGTCACGAAGGAATAGTTTATTGGTGGGGATACGGTCAATCAAGGATTTTCGAAGTGGACTATATTATAACATTTGACATGAGTGAAGAGATTTTTGGTAAAATTTCACTACCGGAGAGCTTCGATGACACAAAGCATAAAATAAGTTTAAGGCTTTTGAATAGATCCATTATTCTTTTTGTCTATCCATTTGAAAGTAATGAGACAAATATTGACATTTGGGAGATGGAGAAGGATGAATCTGGTGTTGTTTCGTGGTTGAAGCTATTGACTATTGACCCTCCTTTTGGAGTTGAGCACCCATTATTGTTTGTAAGCTGTGAAGAACTGTTAATGGAGTCGAGTGAAGGACACGTGATTATGTATAACACGAAAACTCAGCTATTCAAAAAGCTTCCAATAGAAGAGGATGTAACTTATGTAAAACCTCACAGATTCGAAGCTCATGATCTTTTCATTGAGAGTTTGGTATCTGTGGAAGGGGGAAGAGATGTGATCAATTATGATTTTTAGTATTTTCGGGTTTTACTATTGTAAGTCATATTGTTTGATGTATGTTGTTTGAGTTTTATTTCGGGTTTTATCTTTTTTCTAATTTAATTTAGAAAGTTCGTCCATCAACTTTCAAATACCACATATGGTGATCGTTACAAGCCAATTTTTTACTGTCATTTCTGACAATTCTATCGGCGACCACCTTGACCAACCTTCGATTGCTACCGACCGACCTTGAAAATATTAATTTAAACACTTTTAATAAATAAAAAACCAAACATATAAAAGTACTTTTAAAAAATAGTTATGGAATACGTTTGTGTTTCTATTTGAAGAAGTGTCTATCAAAAGTGTTTAGATAAAAAAATTAATTTTGAAAAAAAAAACGCTTTTTCCCCACGGAATTCCAATTACGCACTGTGTTTATTGATGATAATATTTTTTTTAAAAAAAATCCTTTTCTCATTCTTCTAATTTCTTTTTCTCTTGGAGTTTTCTCTTTCCATTGCAATTTTAGTTATCGTATAGGAAGGCAAGATCTGGATGAGGCTCCTTCTTGAAGTTCGAATTCCCGCCATGATCTGATCTGGCTTTCTTCCACTGAGAAGAGAACATATCTTATTGTTATATGCCATAGGCTGAATTTATTAAAAGAAAAAAAAATTGAAATTAGTCCGTTGTTGAGGTTCTTATTATTATAATGTTGTTTTAGTTTTGCACTTCCCAAAATGCTTATTTTTTCCCCTTAATCATACTCTTTTAGAATGTATTATACTAGTTGATAAAAAGCAATTACGAAATGGATACAAGAGATTTTTTCAAACTAGTTTAAGTAAAGTTTAGAAGGAGAAAATGACGTTGGTTACTTAGCTTTCACACAAAAAAAACGTGTATTATTTTTAGAGGAAAATGGCTACTTTTCATTTAGAGATTTAAGAAATATGTGTATTAGCATTTACCTTTTTGATATCATCATTCAAATTATGGTGAGAATACAAAACCTATTTAGAAAACAATTTTTTTTTAATTATGTTAAATATTAACAAATTAAGTCAATAAAACTAACAAATGAACCCTGATTGATCCTAAACACAATAATTTAAATATAATTAGCATAATGAGTTTAAATGCATATTAATAATTAGTTTTTTTAAAAAAATATATATAAAAAATATAATATAATTACTATTTTTATGGTTGGCTAATAATAATATTAGTTTGCTTATTTTTGTTGTTGGTGGCAATTTTAAGAAACCAATTTGATTATTATTATATATTAATAGTAGGTCTATATTTTTAAATAGTGTATTACTCATATTATCGATAATATTGAAATATATTTCATGTTATAAATGATATCATTCTCTTGTGAAATCTTTGAAAACAAAGTTTTTCAAAGAAAAAAAATCAAATATGAAATATAAATTGAAAATTCTTATACGTCATGTAGTTATATAATATTATAGTTTTCTTTTCAAGAAAAAGAAATCACCTATTGTTTTTCTTTTCAAGAAAAAAAAAATCAAACATGAAGATATATTGAAAATTCTTATATGTCAGGAATATACAAATCATTGTTTGCTATAAGATCATTATATAGCTATTACAAATATCATATTTTTGTTTTCTTTTATAGTATTGGTTGTTACAACACTTATTAATATTATTACAAAATTATTTTTCATTAAGAAAAATATATTTTAATAAGTATATATATTATTTTGTTTTCGTTTGCCTCTGATTTTTTAACAATAATGATTAATGTCACTTTTGCATTAATTTTTTTATTTGCACTTGGAATTCCAATTATGCACTTTGTTTATTTATGATAATATATACATATTTGTTTTAAAAAATCATTTTCTATTCTTCTAATTTATTTGTCTTTTGGAGTTGTTTTAGTATTATCATTAAAAACTCTCTCTTCTGTTTCCATTGCAATTTTAATTATTGTGCAGAAAGATAACATATGATTACAATTTATTGAGCTATTGTTATGTGATTACTATTTATTGAATCCTATTGTTATATGATTACTATTTATTGAATCCTACTGTTATATGTCATAGGATGAATTTATTAAAAAACGAATAATTGATTTGGTCATAATATAAAATATCATATTGTTTTCAATTTAGGTTTTATTGATGTGAAATAACGTGTTGTTTTAGTTTTGCACTTCCCAAAATGTATATTTTTTTCCTTAATCACACTATTTTAAAATGCATTATACATACAAATGGATGTAATATTAATTCTTCAAGTTTAATATTTGTTTTACCTTCGACAGTATTAGAATCCCTTTTCTAAAAGCACTTCTACAATTTTTGTTATAAGTGACACATTATAACTCTATATATACCCTTGTTTTCTTCGTTTATTCTTCATTTACATTCACCTTCTTCTATCTCATTGTTTTGTTCTCTTCTATCGATTCTCAATGACTCAATCTGTTTTAATTATTTACTTTTTGAGTTTGGTGGTGTTCGTTAATGGCGGCGTTCCATTTGAGTTCTTCCAATTCGTGGAACAGTGGGGGCCGAATGTATGTAATACAGGTGCTCGTGTCTCTCCATGTCATATCCGCCATTAGTAATAAAGTATATTAAATTCGAGTATTAGGATAAAAAGTCGTAGATATATATCAAATTAGGCTCATTTGATCCATTTCAGCTCACTACCCACTCTTAAATTTTAATGAACAAAGAAAAGCCCTTCAGCCGAATATGGCAGCCCAACTAAGAAACCAAATATGGAAGAAAAAAACCCCTAAAGACATGTCATCTTCTCCCTTTCGCCAGAGCAGCACAGTGTTAGAAATTAATAAGCTAGATACATTATGGATAACACATTCCTAGATACATGCATTTCTAGATACATGTAATTGTTCAAATACATCTTTTAGGAAGTGTTTCTTGAGTACTATATAAATAGTTTATTTCCCTCGTTTGTAGATAAGAGAATAAAAAACCAATGGAAGCAAATTGAAGTTTTATAAAGAATGTGAATTTCAAGAGAACAATATTCTTCTCTTGTGTGTTCTTGAGTCGTGTAAGAGAACAAGTTTCTTCTCTTAAAAGTTTACATTACACGGTGAACTTTACACTTTTCATCTCTCTCTTCTTTAACAAACCAACATTATGATTTTAATAACTCTTTTTTATTATTTATTTTACTCTTTTCTCTTACCGTTAATATTTCCATCATAAACCCATCAATAATGGTGGTTTCCGATGTGGTGATTCAAATTCTATCCAAGCTTCCACCACAATCTCTTCTTCGATTCAAGTCTGTTTGCAAATCCTGGTATGATCTTATCAACCATCCTAAATTTGTAACAAAACATCTCTTAGATTCTTTTACCCATAAACATGTTCTCATCAAACGTGCTCTCACCAACCACTTTGGCAAACAAGAACTTGTGTTCTCCATCCTCAAATTCTCTCTCAATGGATCTGTGTCTATTATGGACATCAATTTAACATTCGAAGAGATCGATCCACTTTTAGAACTTTGTGGCCATGCTCACTGATTGTGACGATACTTTTCTAGTTAATCCTATGACTAGACAGTTTCGTAAACTTCCGCCATCGATTCTTATCTTCCGTGGTTGCCATCATGACGATCCTGATTTTTACTCTGCAATACCATTTACTATCGGATTCGGGTATGATGCAAGATCTAACGATTTCAAAGTTGTTAGAAATGTGAGTTGTCGAGGACCAGCAGAATTCATGATGAGAGTGGAAATTTATGATTTGAGCAAAGATAAATGGAGAGAAATTGGAGCTCCTGATATTTGTCGCAGTGCAGCATCCACATCTACATTTGATATGTTTCACGAAGGAATATTTTATTGGTGGGGATACGGTGAACCAATGATTTCCGAAGCGGACCATATTATAACATTTGATATGAGTGGAGAGATTTTTGGTAAAGTTTCATTACCGGAGAGCTACGATGACAAAAAGCATAAAATAAGTTTAAGGGTTTTGAATAAATCCATTATTCTTTTTATTTATCCATTTGAAAGTAATGAGACAAATATTGACATTTGGGAGATGAAGAAGGATGAATATGGTGTTGTTCGTGGTCAAAGCTATTGACGATTGACCCTCCTTTTGGAGTTGAGCACCCATTGTTATTTGTAAGCTGTGATGAACTGTTAATGGAATCCAGTGAAGGACATGTGATTAAGTATAACAATAATACTCAGCAGTTCAAAAAGCTCCCAATAGAAGGGGATGTAACTTATGTAAAACCTCACAGATTCGAAGCTCTTGATCTTTTCATTAAGAGTTTGGTATCAGTGGAAGGAGTAAAAGATATAATCAATTATGATTTTTAGTATTTTCGGGTTTCACTATTGTAAGTCATTGTGATATGAGTTTTAATATTTTTCAAACTAGTTTAAGTAAAGTTTAGATGGAGAAATGACGTTGGTTACTTAACTTTCACACAACAAACTTGTATTACTTTTGGAAGGAAATGGATATTTTTAACACAGAAATTGAAGAAATGTGTATTGGCATTTTAGTATTACTATTAAATTATCTCTCTCTTTCCATTGCAATTTTAATTAGTAGCAAGACAACATATAATTACTATTTATTGAACCTTATTTTTATACATCATAGGGTGAAAAAAATTGAAATTAGCGATGTTGAGGTTCCTATTATATTATAATGTTGTTTTAGTTTTGCACTTCCCAAAATGCTTATTTTTTTTTTCCTTAATCACAATCTTTTAGAATGTATTATACTAGTTGATGAAATGTAACTACGTAAATAGATACAAGGGATTTTTTCAAACTAGTTTAAGAAAAGTTTAGAAGGAACAAATGACGTTGGTTACTTAGCTTTCACACAAAAAAAACATATTGTTTTTAGAGGAAAATGGTTACTTTTCATATAGAGATTTAAGAAATATGTGTATTGACATTTACCTTTTTGATATCATCATTGAAATTATGGTGAGAATACAAAACCTATTTATAAAAACCATCTTTTCTTTTTTTAAATTATGTTGAATATTAACAAATTAAGTCAATAAAACTAACAAAGAAATTTGAAAATATTGAAATAAGCTAAAGAGGGAATTCAATATTTCCAATTTTTGACCCAACCCTCAAACCTCCATATAGATCTTGTAATCCAAGATATCATAGCCCCTATTCAAAAGACAACAAAGAATCATGGCATCCGTTGCAACAAAAATGTTAAAACTAGCAAGTCACAACAATTTGATGAAATTGTAAAAAAATTGGTGCTACTCTCATCGACGGTCCTACATTTGTTAGTAGCACTTTGCAAATAAATTATCTGTGGTAGGAAGTTGTTGAGAGATATTTTGGCATGTAATTGAAAATAAACTATTATATACTAGAAAATAACAAATAACATTTTCATATTATTATGGTTTTTGGTACTTCAGATAAACAAATATTAATCACCTTCTCTCCTTCTCTCTTTCTAGTGTTTACTTTGATATAGTGAATGAATATTGATATGATTCTTAGAATAATTCTAGTATGGATAAGAAATTTGAACAAGTTCATTTCAAATTCTTAGAATAACTTTTTTCTATTTTTTAAAATAATAATAATAAATTTTTATTCTACAAAAGAGATGATGGGTTCCTTGGAATTCAATCAAAGAAAAGAGCATATATTCTCTAATTTCCAACAACACAAAGAGAAAGAGAAAGAGTACACGGCATTGATAATATTCAAGTGGCCATAACTATATATTATATTTTATATATATTCAATAAGCTACCACCAAGCGTTGCATTATTAGGATACAAAATCAAGAATAAAAAAGTATACCAAATAGTAAATAAAAAAAGCATATAATATAATTCGAGTTATTGAGTTCAAAAGTACTGAATTTTCTCGATGCCCATATCAGGAGAAGCGAAGAACAGTGTGAGATTTTCCTTTTTCTGGAAATTTGGAGAAATGCCAAAGGATGGGAGTTGCCCTTACCAGAGGAACTGACAAACATCTCCTCTGCCCCCACTGAAGAAGACACACAAAACTTTCAACAAACCTTCATCATCATGCCATAGTAAACTTCACTCCATCTCCCCACCAAAAGTGAAAGCTCCATCACCGCCGGCCACTGCTGGAGTGGCCGGTGAGAGTGGAGGAAGAAAGTGGTGGTGGGGTTGGGTGTTGTTGTAAAGAGGGTTTGCTAAAGAAGTTGCATTGGTTGTTATAGGAGATATGCAGAGCAGAGAAGAAAGGCAAATTAAGAGACTGACGTGACCCCAAGATTGGTGTGTGGTCACTTTTCTTGTTAAAAAGAAAACTTATTTGTAAAGCATGACATGGAAAAAAGAAAGAAAAAAAGAAAGAGTGAAAAATGGAGGCAACATTAACAAATTCAGCATCTTCCAAGGGATATACTCTTACCACCTTATTTTGTTCCAAGTGTGACAACACTATCTCCCTTCTTTTGTTCCTTTTCTGTATTGTATTTGCCTCTCATGTCTCAACAACCCTACCTTAGGCTTTTGCTTCACAGAGCTACCCCTACAAACCTGCCAAATGTCACTCTTTCAGCAAAGTGATCGAGTATGCACCATTTATGTGGTAACTATTTTTTCAACCATAGGAAATTTAAATAGTTGATAAAAGTATTGAATCAACTGACCATGTAAGTGGCTTGTGTCTCTTCAAAGTAGATAGAGGGGAAATGAACCTGAATCAACTGAATATTTCAGCCTTATAATCTGTAAGAAGCGCTCTGTATCTTCCATGGGTTTATGAGAGCCGCGACTACCATAATTGTATCATAATCGATTGTCTTGAAAGCTCAGTTTCAGTTTCTATGGCGTAATGTCTGGGCACTTGGAGAAGGCTTCGGTCACACCATTAGTTAGTTGTTATAATGAAGATAAGAGGCAAAATATTCAAGTGATGAGGTTAGCAAGACAAATGGATACCTGAGGAAGCAACAGAAGAATATTATTTGATACCAAAAATGAAGTGAGCTAATCCGCTTTACAAATTTATTATAGATCTCTACAAGTTCCAACATCAATCACGCCATCACCACTACGTAGACTATTATATGAAGGAAAAATTTACGAAGAGTAACGACTCCAGTTGTGTACTCATATACGGCTCTTTGGAAAAGATAGGGTCACGGAAGATATCAATTTCAGCATTCTGCTAGTGAAAAATAGAATTAGAATTGCCATGTTTCACATCATTGCCTTTATTTTTTACACAAAATTTAACTTGTTTGGAACAATGGAAACTGCAGAGCCAACTAATTTCTTCAACTTCAGGTTAGTCTTCAATTCTTCATCACTCTCCATCTCCTCCCTTCTCAAACAACCATGTACTCTTCCATGTTAGTGATCTCTTGGTGTTAGCCTAAAACCAGTGTTCCAGCAAGATTCAATCTCGAATCATTTGAGAACTGAAAAATGACTTATGGAGAAGTGTCCCTGAGACTGGTGTGTATTAACCAAAAAAAGATAATACATGCACTTTTTGTATCGACTTTCATGAGAACCACCTTCTTCCGCTGTTCTTGGCTGCTTTGAGCTTCATAACAAGTTCCTCTCGCTGATGCTCGACTTCTGCATACTTGAGGCTGATGTGGAAGTACCGCTCACGAATGTCTTTTAACTCCGCCTCTAGATCCGAGTTAAGGCTTTCGTATCCTTCCTTTGTCTTTACAACGTCGCCTTCAACTGTTGATGTGGGAGAATTTTCTTTGTTGTTTTGAGTGTCTGAAACAAGCCTGAATTTGATGGGAAGGGAGAGGAGGAAAATTTAGATTGAGAAATTGAAATCGTAAAGCAATGAAGATTAACGTCTTTCAATAATGAATGAAGTGTAAGGAGGCAACTTGGTTCTACTTTCCATTCCAGGTTTCTCTTTTAGAAAACAATAAACGCAACATTCTGAAACTGGGAATGTGGTGGTACACAAGTCTATAGAGGAATAGTTATAGAACCACTGGCTTAGGTGAACTACAGTTCATGTTTATAATAGAACAAATATAAAACCGAGTTCCTCTTAGGTCTTACGCTTACCTGCTCAGCTGATCTTCATATTTCTTGTTTGCTTCCAAAGCCTCAGCAAGTTCTTTTTCGAGCATCTGAATTCTTGAAATTGATTTAGCTTCAGGAACGTGAGGCCCTTCATCATCAATATCACATCCACTATCATCCTGTCGAGACTATAATATAAGAAGTTACAAAGCCATCCTTGTAAAGTGTACCTGGGAAGATTAAAAAGGCAGTATTTGTAAGCACTAATAAAGAGAGGGATTTTAATGCCATACCTTAATTTGAGATTGAGATTGATTGCTGTTAGGGTCCTTAGGCTTCTTCTTCCCACTGTGATTTTGACCAACTGTCTTTACCGCACCATTCTGTCATATTTGAACAATTAGCTTTCAGAATTCCTATAAACAGTTCGAAAGTCAAAATATACGTCTAAATGAGGAGGAAAATATACTAACTTTTAGAAGCTTCATGTCTTTACTGGGCATGTTTTTGTCGTTGGTTTTGGAAAGACTATGAATCCTTACACTGCTAGACTCCCGTTGGATCTGTTTTTCTTCTTTTAAATGTTTCAGTTCAGCTTCAAGGGATTGAGATCTTTTTAGGCACCCATCTTTCTCCTCCTCAAGTATTTTCAGTTTCTGTTGGTACTTACTGTTCATTTTCTTAATCTCGCAGAGCTCATTTCTTAAATCATCAATCCCTGGAAATGATGTCTCTTCCACTACTGACCCACTCCCTATTCTCAGAAGCTTTTCTTCCAAGGCAATTCCGCTCTGTTTGCTGTCTTCTAATTCAGCAGCAGTTTTCTGTTCAAGCCTATTGCTCGATGCAAAAACCTCATCCTGAAAATGGGCTGTTTTTTGCAACTGAACTTTAAAGTTAGTTAAGTCTTCCTCATTCTGCCTTCTTTCTTTTTCAGAAACATATAGCTGTAGTTCAAGGTCATTGACAGAGTTCTTAAGTTCAACTTCAAGTGATTTGTAATTTTCCAACTGCTTCAGTAACTTTTCATTGTCAGCTATCAGTGTCTCTTGGTTTTGTTTTGACACGGAAAGCTCACTAATCAGAGCCGTTAAATTTTCATCAGATTCCATTCGCATGATGTTGAAATCCTTCTTGGCTGCTGAAAGTTGCTTGGTCAGATGCACAACGGCTCCATGAAGTTCTTGAGCTTCAGTTGCCTTCTCCCAATATGTTTCACTAGACAAGCTTTCGAACATAGCAAGTTTCTCTTTGTATTTTATGTTCTCTTCAACGATTGAATCTAATTCCGAAGATAGGAATCTTTCGTTTGATGCGATATCCTCCAACCCAAGAGAGAGATAATCTTCGAAATCGTCAATTCTTCTGAAATACAGTGCAGACCTTTCAAGCGATTCCTTCACTTTCGATTCCAAGCGGAAATAACCCTCATGCAACTCGAAATTCTTGTTCTTCAGCTCTCCATTTGATTTTTTAAGCAAATTTCGTTCTTCAACGAGATGCTCAGCTGCAGCCTCCAACTTCGTTTTTTCTCTCTGCAGGTACTCACATTGATCTTGAGCCTTTGCACACTGGTTTTGCAAGTCATTCAACATTTGTTTCAAATCAACATTTGCTGTCTCTATCTCGAGTCTCAGTTTATCAAACTCATCTTGGAGACCCACAGCATGAGACTTAGAGTCTTCTAACTCAAGGCGAATTGACTGCTTCTCGCCCATCATGTATTTTAGTTGAGATTCCAAAACAGATATGCTTTCTGACAACCGTATGCGTTCCTGTTCAATTTGAGATACATGGAGATCAAGTTCTTGTTTTTTAAATTGAAGCTCTGAATATTTACTTTCAAGAATCTTGTTTGCAGAAACATGCAAATCCACACTGTTGCTAAGCGCCTTTACTTCATTTCGCAGACCATTTAAGCATTTAGAACTGCTATCACTTTCTCCAAGCATGACTTCCATCATCTTTTCATCGATCTGATTTTTTTCTTTCTGGAGATCAGAATACTTAGCTTGCAATTTGTTATGCAAACCTTCGAGGATCTTAATCTCGTCATCTTTGGATAAAATGCTGGACTCAAGTTTTTCAATCTCCAGCTTTTTCAAAGTTAATTCCCTACTGAGCTCTTCGACTATGATTTCCAGCTCAAATTGCATACTCTCTGGTTTTTTATTGAAATCGTTATTCTCAATCACATTAGGATTTTTCTCAATTTTTTCTTCTGAAATTTGTTCAGAATGTCTGTGTTTCATAGATTCAAATCCAAAATTAACAAAAGATTTAGATAGAAGCTCATCACCTGTGGAGTTAAGAGCCAAACTTCCCCCCTTAGAGTCGCTATTTGCTTGCTTAAGCTTGTACAAGAGATCTATGTTTTCATCTGTCAATTCATTACAATCCTTCTCTAACTCCTGCACTTTTTCTTTCAACATTTCAATTTCTTTCACTAGATTTATGTTTACATAATGTAAGGACCCCACATTTTCCTCAGAATTTAGCAGACTATCGGATTGCCTTTCAGTATCCTGAGGGAATCTTTGATTTGAGACCTCAGATTTCTGTAAATCAAATTTTGCTTCCTCCAAGTTTCTCTCCAGAACCCCAACCTTCAATTGAAGATTTTTCTCTGATTCCTTCACATGCTCTAAATGAAGCACCAATTTCTTGTTTTCTTTATTAATATTTTCGATATCATCATCTTTTTGGTGCCGTGCCAAAAGTTCCTCTATCTCAAGTTTCTGCTTTTCTGTAGTTGCTTCTAGCTCCTGAAGAACGGACACAAGCTCAATATTTGATTCTTGACTTCTCTTTAGCTGCAGAGCTAAATCAGCATTGGTTTCTTTTTGGAAGTTCAGTTCATCCTTCAATTCATTTAGGATGTGTGGTTCCCCATCCTGATATGATAAATCCTCAATGCTTGTCCGTCTCTGTGTTGACTTCTCAGTCACCAATTTCAGTTGCTCAAGTTCTTTTCTCAAACCATCACATTCTGCAGTCGCTGCAGAAAGTGCAGCATGTAAACTTTCCTGATTTTCAGATTGATCTGAAAACTCTTTCTTCAACTGCAGTCGCTGCCGAAGTTCCTCAATAGTCGTTGCTTCTGGTGCTTCCAAAAAAATTTTACATGAAAGGTTATACATTCTTAAAGATGACATTGCCAAATCTTGACATAAAATTAAGAATGATTACCTGAACCAGTAATTACAGAATTAGGAGATAAACAAGGAGCACTATTCTGTGAGCTCACCGAATCTTGTCTTTGAATATCACTATAATTGTTTTTTGCAGCGTCATTCTCTACGGATTCATAAACCTCAGATGACGAATTGCTGATCTGTGAATAGGAAGCAGAGAAACTTGCTTCCTACAAACAGATTAAAATATGTCAATCATTATGTAATTAATAAAAATTAGCTAGGTGTTTTTGTATTTTGTGGATCAATCAACGAATCTGCATGTTAACATGGTCTATATGAGGCATCCCCATCCTGTTAATTCGGACCAAAAATCCCATGCCTCATTAAAAAGCATATTAAGAATACAAACGGTAAGTGGGCACTATAATATCCTGATCAAAGCCTAATATAATATGACAGAAACTCGATTAACCATGCAACAGGACTAATTTGTAGGGGCACCAGTAAATGGAAAGTATAATGACAGAAATTTTGTTGACAGATATGATCTTGCCTTGCTGCTAGCTTCTCCGGAGTGTAAACTAGAGTATAAATCTGCACCAGAAGAAGATCCAATACTTCTCGACAATTGGCTATCTGTTATATCAGAGCAGCTATCTGAGTCATGACCTTCCTTTTTCAAGGCTTGTTTTGGAGAATCTGTATGTTTAAATTCTCCACTCCTGAAATGTGTTCAATTATTTTAAAGGCCAAACAAACATATGATCAAATATTTACAAAAAAAGAACAAAACCATCCCATCATACAGACCTTACTTTTGATATTGGAGCTAAGCACTGGATTTTCACCTGCAAAAATGACAAAGTAAACTTTTTTAAGGCAGGAATCCTATATAAAATCCATGACTGCAAACTAAACTAAAGAATGAAATTTATAAAATTTGATTCCAAGTATTGGTTTTAGAAGTTAATAAACATACATCTAAACCTCATCATGTACGAATGTTAAAAAGAATGGAGCTTACTTGTAAAATAGTTCCATGGTTGCACTTTTTCAGTGGAAGTGAGACTGCAGAAGAAGATTTGGAATCTATGTAATTTGTCATGTTGACCATAGTCTCTCCAAGAATATTAGATCTTGCTGACCCCTGTGATTGGAAATTAAGTGTAAATTAGACCCAGTGGCTATCATAATCAGTTCCTCACCTTAGCAATAAATCAATGTCAAAGATGTAAAAAGCCAAATTACAAAGTACAGCTATGGTTAAACAAAGGATAGTCATAAAAACAACATAGGCTTGGCAAGAGGAATAATTTCTTGTAAACATGGTTTACTCATAAAGTTCAAACAATAGTACCATGGCCACAACAAGCTTGAAATTACAATCCTCAAACTCCTTAGAAACTTCATCTTGTGAAACCCAAATGGAATCTGATAAAGACTCAGTCCACTGGCAACTTCCATTACGAACTGGTGCTTTGCTTGACCTGACAATTGTCTTCCCAGTTTGCTCAGAAATTACAGATACAAATAGCTTGTCCCAACCTTTAGGCACCTGTTTTCATACAAGCAACAAAAAGAAAATCTCTATGGTGATATGAAGCAAACAAATGAACACCTCCACATAAATCGGGAAAAGGATGGGTAGGACAGAATTTGAATATCGTATTAAACATCAATCAGCAGTGACTATGGGGTAACTCCCTGACCGAGTCCATTTATCAGTTATCGGTATCACCAAAATAATAACGCAATTTCAAGTCTAAGTTCCACTCGAAGGCAGCAATAAAGACAAGTAAATATCGTTGACCAAATCAGTAACTTCCATTCCTCTTCATCCTAATTCCCAATCCATTGATTCGATGAAAACATTTAAGATGAATACAATCCCAAATCCCCAAATTCACAGCCCAGAAAACATTTCACTGAATCCCATTTAATTCCATTCCTTCCTCCTCCTCCCCAGTTTTCTTCAATCACATTTTATTTAATAAAACTAGATGGGATCTCCACCAATCGCGATATCATTTATCAAAATGAAAAACCCAAATCACACTGAATTAGGGGAAGTGAAATAAACTTAGACCCATCACTAAATATACTATCAGAACAAAAAAAGAAAACGAATATGAATGATTCACGCTCCAGAACAAAACAGAGGACACAAAATTAAAAATAAGCACCTGGGTGGCCTTGAAATTGGAGAATTTGAAATCAAATTTCTCCCCTGATTTCGCATGCCGGTTCCTGTGCAACCTGAACATTTTCCCTTGGCTCTCTCTGTCTCTCAAACCCACTCACTTAATTACAATTGTGCAATCAAATCAGGTAGAGAAAATTTTTCAATCCCTTCTCAATTTTGATCATCATAGTCTTCGTCATTACCAAGAAGAAAGAGAGAAAGAAAACGAAGTGTGATCAAAACAATGACTATAAAGACAACAAAGAAGAAGAGATAGAGAGAGAGACAAAGAGAGCGTTGGCTAAATGGTCATTGTTACGAAAGGTGTTGTATTATTTTCCGCCATTTCTAAGCGTTTTCATGTGCAAATTCCAAAAAGAAAGAGAGAGAATATTTTTTGGAATTTATAGTTGTTGAAGACGATACAATGTCGTCGATCCAAAATACAGCCGTAATCCCCCTATTCCTAAAAACCGTTGCGACTACATAACTTTCTATACTCGCTTATAAACACTTCACACGTGGCAGTTCATAATACACATCCAACTGAACTCCTCCTCCTCTCGCTCCTTCATTGCCCTTCATAGTCTCGGAAGAAACGTAACCATTGGCGTTTTTTCGATCTCACCCCATTGAAACCGACTTTTAAAAATTATAAATATATTACATTTATTAATACATGGGAATCTCCTCAATATAATTTAATACATTCATCCCATAATTAACTACCTTCATATTTTTGTCTTAATTTTCTTTGCTATAACTTTTTTTTTTTTTTTTATCAAAATCAATTATTTTTCTTTCAAGTATATTAAATACATTACTCATCTTCAAGTTTAATATCAAGCAAAAATATTTAAGAATAAAATTTACACATAATCCAAAACTCTTGTACTATATGTCAAATTTTCTACCAAAAAAATCCTCATATCCTACTAAAATATTTATCCACATAGGAAAAAACAAACAAGTATTTGTAGGAGAGGTGGTGAAGCATAAGAGGGGAAGAAGAAGACAGAAACTTACAGAGTGTGGATGGTTTGGTTGGTCCACCCTCCACCCTCCACCATCGCATCCAACCCAACCAATCTCCAATATCCTATTGTTTATTATTCTTATTTAAATAACTATTATAAATTTTATATATACCAAAGTAAATATTAATATTTTTACTTTTAGTACTAAAAGGTAACTCTTTTACTTTTCTTCTCCTATCTATATTTCTGCATATTTCCTATCTGTTTAATAATCAAACATATTTTAACATGTATATTATATACTCTAAAGTGTTCAAATTATTGCTTATAAATACTAACATTTGGTTTATTTTAGCAATATTTGTGAAAAAATTAAGAAGAGATTTCATGTTTCTTATTTATTTATTTATTTTTAAATATTAAATTTCTTGGTAATATGTTTTCGTGGTGCCATATAATATATTATCAATTCCATCCCTTCTTCCTTTCCTCTTTCTTCACTTATACCAAATCGATTCAATACTTAACATATATATACCCTAAAGTTTAACTACACATCACACTCATGGTGACAAAACATTTATTTACTAATCTATCCATAATATATATGTATACACACACACATACGTCAGGAGGAACGATCCACAAATATTAGATGTATTATCTAACTTAAAGTGCGTCGTTTCCTTTCCTTCCCTCCGCTTCTCCCAATGTCCTAAAACAGAATTTGATTCTTTTGTTTCGAGTGGAATAGTCTCGCATCATATTGCAACAAGTACATTGGACATATTAATGGGTCTATTCCATCTTATTGTTCGTTCACTCCAACGTGTATACTAAAGATTACGTATGGAAATTATTGAAACCGTTCTTAATTTCGAGTTTATCGCTGCTATATTTTTTGCAGCTTTTGTTGTTGTTGGAACTATACATATATATAGAAAATAATAACCGTGTTGAAATAGTCTGAAAAATAGTCTATTATGTTAATAACTATGAGATATATGTTAATTCGAAACTTCCTAGTTGTGCCCTCAATTGTATTTGAAAAATATATATATAATATTTTAACTAAGAGACAAAATATGTGTTTATAAGCTCTAACAATCAAGATTAAATAATTACTCACAAACATTTAAATTACAATTATAGAAATATAGGTAGTTAAGTTGTTATATACACAACCTTAATTTATAGACCAAATTGTTACTAAGACAACGTTTGAATTTGGTTATTTTTTAATTTTAACCAACTTGTAGCAACAGATAAATACCAACGTTTACAATAGCTTCTTTAATTTAAATGTTTGTGAGTTACTTTTCTTTTTGCATTTTAAGCAATTAAATAAATATATTATGATAAAATTCTTCATATAAATGTAATAAATTATATTCAGGAGATTCCCATAACAATTACTTGAACTTTTATCAAATCGTTTAGATTAAACAAAATTACTTGTGGTCAAATCATATATATATATTTTTAAAAAAACATCATAATATGTTATAAATTAATTATTAATAAAAACTAATTGAAATAATAAGCTTTAATTTTGGTACTACTTATACTAAATTACAGAACACACCATAATGAGTTATTTTCAATTTGAAATTAAATGGGGTTTTTTAATAATAAAAAAATTAATAATAAATTTAAAACAACCAAATATTTACCCTTCATACAAAAATACACTACACAATTTTACCATAAATATAAATATTTTGTCAACTTTACAAATTTGAATTTTTCTAAAATGCCAAGTGTCAATAATTATTTTAAAACTCACACAATTCTAAACAAAACTTTAAGAAAATTAAGAATCTGATAACATAGGATCATGCCAACACTAAAATTGTTTTAATTAACCTTAATTAATTATATACATTAAACAAAATTCTCACTCTCATATTTGTTTTACTAAAATGTCTCCCTTTCAATTAAAACAGCAATTAAAATACTACAAATGAAAAAAAAAACCAATGTATGAGTCTAAATCTCTTCAAATTTCATAGAAAACAGTTGAGATAAATTCATATGCCAAAAAAAAAAAAAAAAAATCTTATAAAATATTTCACTTTTGGAATTCCAACAGACAATAGAAGTAATCGATATGAAATGGTCGGAGGGCGGAGAATCCAGCGGAGAGGCCGAGTTGCCGGAACTGCTCCTCAGTTCGCTGCTTACTTTTAGCCTTGTAAATGGTCATGATGAATACGTCGCTGGCCAAAAGAGCACGTGTCCGGTGGCTTTCATCCGTCTTCTCCGGCAATGTCGGCTCACAGGCAATCAATTTTCCTCCTACAGGGAGAGATTTGCAGCAATTCTCCAATATTATTTTGCATTCGTCGTCAGTCCAAGTAGATAGAACCCACTGCGCATGCCAAAAAGTTGTAATTTAGGCGGATTAAAATATGGATCTCAGTATCCATATCAAAATTCCAAATTTACATGGATATATTCATGGGGTATTCAGAAAATTTGAATGGCCCAGACAAACTCCCGATCGGAAGATTTAGGTTTGGTTATAAACTCATTTGAGTTGGGTTAGTTCTTAAGAGGCCGTCACTCGTCAAATGTTTCATTTCCTATACACGGACCTACGTAATATTATTATAAATTTTATGTTTATTTGTACTTCAAAAGATACAATTATAAAGACAATTTTTAATTTCAATTTGTTTAATTTCACAATTTTCCAAATTATTTTCCTACAAAAAGCAATGCTTGAACACTTGAGAAATAATATTTTCATATATAATTTAAAATGAGTTGATAATCCTAAAAGAATATAGAAAATTAAATAATATTTTTCTTCTTTTTAAAACGAAAAAAAGAATTAATTGAATAAAACCAAACAAACTAAACTCAATTGTTTCTATACAGTTGGATTGATCATTATAAGAAATTTACAACTAGAATTTATTTACATATTAAAAAAGATTTGAACCCAACCAAACTGAACCTTCTTTACATTTTATTTTATAGAGAGGGATAGCTTGAATGATTGATGAACATAGCAAAGAAAAAGAAAGTGTAACCAAAAATGGGAAGGCAAAGGCATATTTTTATTATTTATTTTATGACTTCGTTCCAATGGAGTGTGGGTCCAGGGTGAATGAAGAGGTTTATGAATGGACACGTCAATCAAGAGTGGAAAAGGAAAGGATCACGTGCGAGGATTAAACTCAAAAGATATTTACATTACATATATGTATACTCTCTTTTATCACCATAGAAAAATGAAGAAGTAAAAAGGCTATATAAACACGTACGTACCTTCATGAAGATAGCGTGTCCGGTCGGTATGGACTCGAACATATCACCTCCAACGTGACTCACCCCTGTCTCTTTACCACAACACCCATTAAATCCACTTTTTTCTTTAG
The DNA here is from genome assembly GCA_025688845.1 of Cucumis hystrix. Classification (NCBI taxonomy): domain Eukaryota; kingdom Viridiplantae; phylum Streptophyta; class Magnoliopsida; order Cucurbitales; family Cucurbitaceae; genus Cucumis; species Cucumis hystrix. The sequence goes on from CM046886.1 coordinate 25,740,394, forward strand.
CTTTTAGATTTTAATGGAATACATTTGTCATTTTTAGTAATTTTGTCAATTTATAATTAAAAGTTTTATTCTTAGATTTATTAAACCATACCATATTTCTAATTAATTTTTTTTTTTTTAAAAAAAAAGTTAATTCAATAATCAATCCATAACAAATAAAATTACATATGTTATAGATATTAAAAAGTTATAAATTATTTTTAAAAATGTAAAATACTGTTTATGTCAAGTTTTCAAAACAAAAACTAAACGAACGGTTAATTAAATTAAAACGAAGCACTACTAATGGCAACTAATTAGCTTAGCTAGGCTAATTAAATTTAGAGCTAAGTAATGACAATTAAGGACGTAATTAATTCCAAAGAAATTAAGCTCACCGGGGATAGTAGGAGCCCTAGCCACCACCTCCGGCAGATCGAAGTTAATCCCTTCCTTAATGTGAGGATATTTCTGTAAAATCATCCGCAAGCAATCGCCTGCGCTTCCACCAACATCCACTAATTTCTCAACTCCTTTGAACCCATCGTAGCCGTCCAATACAGCCTTCATGAACGGCACCGATACGCCCGCCATTGCTCTCTGCATCAACTCGTTCATCTCCGTTTTCTTCCCATAATAACTGTACGCCGGTTCACCGTTCGCTCTAACGAACGGTTCCGTCGTTGAGTCAATCGCCGCCTCGTGCACTCGCGGCCACGCTCTCATAAGCGCGTCCTGTAAAAAAGCGAAAATCACGATGATTTCGTTACGAATCGAAACAGATCTGTTGTAACTGAAATCTCAAAATACGTATCAATCACGCACCTGATGATGCTGAAGCACGTACGGCGCGTAGGAGAGGCCATCAGAGTCCGTGACTAGAGTTTTTCCGACGTCAGTGAGGGAATACCGGTGGTTAGATGAGTTAGGGCTGAGATTTTCCTCGAATACACCGTAGCTAGTGAGCATACGTAAGATGCGCTCAAGATTATGGGCGTCGCCGCCTGACGGAACCACGCGAGCGAGGATCTCAGAGGCGGAGAGAGGAGAGTTGGAACCGTTTTGCCAGATGGCGTCGGCGACGTTGAGGCGGACGATGGCGTTGAGGGACATGGGAACGCTGATCATGTTGGCGAGCTCTATAATGGCTAATCTGGCTTTGTTTTGGATTTCACTGTCGGTGGTAGTGGAGGTATTGTGTTGCTCCATCGGGGGCGTTTCGTTTCCGACGACCATTTTGATTTTGAGAGTGAGGAGTTGAGTTGGATGGATGGATGGTGTTATTTTGTAAGGAGTGGCACGAAATGCTAAGTTAAAAGAGGACCACGTACGTACGTGATATGAGTTTCATAAAACACTAAAGATCCAGGACAATAATATATTTTTATTTTACTTTTAAATTTTTAGTTTTAAATTTTTATACTTTCATTTCAATATTCAAAACTTAGGTTTTGTTTCAATTATATTCAATATAGAGTTGTAAATTTCAATAATTGAAAATGAAATTTCATAGTAATGAAAAATATGTATATTCTTTCTTATCAAAATTGGACTCCCCCACCAAACCTTTCTTTCAAAACACAACAAACATTATACATTGAGAAAGAATTACTAAAATTGAAAACAAACTCATTTTTCCACTATTAAACCTTACACCTCACTTAAACTCTTCTTTGGGAATTGAGGAGTCGAGGACCAACATCCAAAATGGAAAATGGTAATTTTGGAATTAATTATGGAGTTTAATTATTTTTCTTAAAACTCCAAAACTTTTATTTTTCAATAATAAAAGATTGTTACATGAATCATACTTTTTTTTTAAATTGACTTCAGAGTTGTTACAAAAATATCTTCTAAGAAATGCAAGTTTAACCGAGCAACTAATGTTTAAAAATACAAAAAGAAAGCGTCTTAGTTTGTTTAAGAAGTTTAATAAAAGCAGATGAATGGGAAAAGGAAGTGTTTTTGTTTTTTAAGTGTTAAAGAATTAAGTTTTAGGGAACTATTATAACTAAACAAAAATAAAAAGATATTGAAAATATTTCTAAAGTGAACAAAATTTCATATATTCTATATTAGTGGTAGATTTGAAAAATTGCTATATTTGATAAATAATTTGATTCATTTTGCTATATTTATAAATGTCTTTTAAGTTAAAAAGTAAATACACTTCTTAACGAGCCTGTGGTGGAATAATGGGAGCATTTGAAGGAGGGGAGAGAGTTAAGTTAAGGTGTGTATACACACACACATATATATATGTAAGCCTCTTACTATATTATTCCAATCCTAAAAGAGTGTTGCACCCTAAAATTGGTCGATGATGTTCAAGTAGGGGCAGGGCCTCAATTAGAATGCTTTAATTAGATGTGGGCCGAGTAATAAGGTGGCCCAATAAAACCGGGCTTCTACCATAATAGGATAATCAAAGCAGCCCGCCCACAATGACCTTAAATTTAGTATCTATTACAAAGGGAAGAATGACGATATCTCTTTTAAAAATGAGGAAAATAAAATTTTAATTTATTTATAAAATTGTAGTAATAATAACAAATTCCTCATTGCACATGATTTTAACTTGTTTCAAAATATACCATATCATACATAAAAATGAACCCTTCAAATGATAAAAATAAAAAAAAATAAAAAGATGAATATATATATATATATATATATATATATATATATATTTTTTTTTTTATATCAGATAAATACTTCATTAAGAATAGTGAGGCAGGACAATGGAAAAGGATGGATTAAAAAATAAAAGTTAAATTTTTTTTTTGTGAATGAAAGAGAATTGAATGAATAAACAAAGCAGGTTGGTGTGTCAAAAACAGTTGAATGACGTATAGCATGGGATGAGAAAGTTGGAGATTGGGAGAAAAATTCATAACAACATAGTTGGAATTATTATTATTATTGTTTTGTTTAGTGGCAACTATAAAATCGCGTGAAATTGACTTTAAGGTCACTTAATTTTTTATATGAGAAGAGATGTTGTTGTGAGTGTGGTCAACCAATTTCAGTCTCCAATTTTCTCTGTCTATGCCCCTTCACACCTGCAGTTTCACTAACAAATCTATGATATTTGCCATATACATGTGTGTGTGTGTGTATGTGTAGATGAGGAAAACAACTTTTTGATCTTTGATTTCGGGTTTAGTTTGTTCTGAGAGTACAACAAAGAGGGTGGGATGAGGAACCTTGACTTTTAAGTAAGGAAGTCATGTTAATAGTATTTAACTATGCTTAATTTGACGAATTTAATTTTTATTTGGTCTACAAGTCTCAAAATCTTACTATTTGCTTTTTGTTTTTTTTTTGTTTTACTCAATTTCTATTTATTTATAAATTCCAAAATAATATTTTTTTTACTGTTGAGTTTGTTTCAATTTTTTTTTGTAAATTTAAATTTATAATTTTGATTTTTCATTAGTCAACCCCTAATGATTAATTTAAAATAACTATAGTTAATTTAGTTTTCACTAAGGTTTTATCATTATTATAATTAAAATAAAATAATTACACCATCATTATTTTAAATTAATTTCATAAAAGTTAGCATTAGGTAGGAAAGTTGAAAATTTTAAAGTAAAAATGTAACATTTAAAAGAAAAAAAAAAAAAAGAAAAACTCGAAACAGAAACAAATGAAAATTGGAGTCAAAAGCTTTATTATATAAAAAACTAAAATAAAAATTGTATAATTTTTCTCCCTGAATTGAATATAATTTTTTTTAAGTCATTAAAATAATTGAAACGAAAGAAGCAATAATGTAGGAGATTAGAAATAGTATAAAAAGGAAATAAAATCCAGGTGGGGGCCGCGTTTGACGTGGGAGGTAAAACGACACCGTTGGTCGCGGCTATACGTTAAGTATTCAATTATTCATAAGGCGAGTAAGGAAAATGCCAAACCTCAACTACAAGAGATGACTCTATACTGGGTCAACAGAGATCGGGTTGAGCCAAGACCATGAGGCTATCCGGCCGGGTCGAGTCAAGACCATGAGGCTTTACGGGTCAAGTCTCATCGCCCCATCCAAATAAAACAGCCGGACTTGACCCGATGTTTGGAATAAAGAACAAAGCAATTTTTTCTCTTTTCCCATTTCCTAAATTCCATAATTTTTCAACATTTTCGTTTTTGAAAAGATTCTTTCTATACCAAATTTAAATTCTTATTCTTTGCTAAGCTATACCTTCGTCTCTACTCTCTAACCTCTAACATCCTTTTCAAATTGGTCCTTCAAAACTTATGTTAAATTTTCTAATTCTACTCTAAATTATTGTAGTATGAGTTCATTAGTTAAGCAATTGACTTTAAAAAAAAAAAATCCAACAACTCTTTAATTTATTTTTTAATAAAACTTCTAGATTTCTTATATGTTTAATAGGTCTTCTTCAAGCTTTTCAATTCCTCTTTACTAGATTATTGTCCTTTTAAAAATAACAATAATAAGATTCATTTTTAGTTTCAAAAACTTTAAAATATTTGTAATTTTCTTAAAAACTACGTTTAGAAACTTTAATATGTCTATTTACTATTTACCCATTGTGATATTTTTCTACGTTAATTTTATGCATTGCTTAATATTTGTCTCTAATTTATTTGACATAAAATTAGGATTGCATTAACATTCAATCCATACTTTGATTTATTTGACATAAAATTAGGATTGTGTTAACATTCAATCCATACTCTAAGATATGTATAATAAAATTAAGAATAAAAGATAGTTATCTTTAAAAGTTTGGATAACATTTCCAAATGAATTTGAAAAATTACATGACCAAAATAGGATTTAATTTTTTAAAAAATTGTTATGTGATACAATATTAAAAATAAATAAACCCATAATACACACAAAGATGGTAATAAAAAAAACCCATATTAAAATAATAATCGGAGACATGTTTTGGATACATGAAATGCATTTACTATCTTTATTTATTTTTGTAACTAAGGATGAAGCCAATTCTAAATTTGTCTAAAAAGAAAAGATTACTTATACAGTGAGTTTGGAATACTTTTTTCAATGTTTAATTCATAATATAAATTATTTTAGAAGAAATTAAGATATTTAAAAACCACTCAAAATAGAAATAGCTAGCTTTTCAAATGTATTCTAATTAGTTTTTTATAAAAAGTGTTCAAATAAAATGAGTTTTGTTTTCTTAAAAAAATACTTTTCTCCTAAGTAAATCCAAATGATTATATATTTAATAATAATAATTAAAAAAATGCATAGTGCAGTTCATTAATTTTTGTATATTTCAATTAAAAATTTAATCATAATTTGTTACTTACAAAACTATATATATACACACCACGTTTATTTGGAGTGTGATTAGGGTTGAACAACAGTGACCTAAATAAACATTATATAGCTCTAATTTAAAATATATATATATATATATGTGTGTGTGTGTGTGTCAAAGGAAAATAAGGTTGAAAATCAATTAGTTTATATGAAATATTAGAATGATAAAAATAAAAAAGCATGACGTATGAGTTTGGGCTTATAAATAAATTAATTGGTTGGCTTCAAAAAATTCAACGTAAATAAACCCCAAGTCAAAAACATTTTTGTTTGCTAACAACTTGAGATGGCTTTGAGCTGTGTTTGACATTGAGTGTACATTAAAATAATACTTTTCATCCTAAAAAATTAAATTATACTTCCCTTTCAATTTCTTTTTTTAAAAAGTTTATAATACCAAAGTTATTAAAAGAAAAGACTAATTCTGATTTGAAAATTTTGAAAAGAAATTAAAAGATTCTTTTAGTCTTTTCTCATTAAATGTATAATATTATCACATACGTAATTTTATGTTCTACAATCATGATTCCGTAATGTACAATTATGACAATTTACTTAAAAAGTTTATGAATACATAAAGTAATTTTAGCGTTTAGCTATCTAAGACAAACACACATATATAAATATAAATAATATATGTTAATCACAAAGTTGAAAATTCAAGTGTTCATATGTTTTAAATTTAATAGTTTTACTTACTGATCAATATTTGGTTATTCTACATCAATCTAATTGTTATAAAATGTTTCAAAAAATTTCATACTTTATTCTGAATTCCAAAAAAAAAGAAAAAAAAAAGGACTATTATATTTAAAAATTATAATGATCAACTTTAAGTTGATTGATCTCTCTTTTAGTTTAAAAGATGAAAAAAAGAAAAAAACCATACATGCATATGTACATCAATAAACTTAATATAAATGATTAGAGCACGCACACATAACAGGGCTCTTTATAACCTAAATTTGGTTAACTTCATAGTTTATGTAAGTTTATGCTTGTATTCAATTAGGAGAGAAGGAGGAAAATAGATTTTTTCAGTATAAGATGATGATGGATTGAACCTCCAATTTCTTGTCAATAATGTTAGGCCCAAGTTCACATGGACAATGAGGAAAAAAGAAATTAGATAGGAATTGATAATTTGAAACGAATAGAAGAAGCATAAATGAAACAAAAAAACTCGAGGGCGTACAACGCAGAGAGACAATAATGCCAAAAAAAATAGAGACAGCAGGACTAAATACTCATTCAAGTCAAGAAAGGTGGGAGGGTGGCATTGAGACGCTGCCAAAGATCAGCATCACAATGTTACAAATAATCAAGGTGTAGAAGTCTCCCCCCATGTTCATGATAGTGTGAGTTTAAAAAAAAAGTGTTCAGATGATTTATGATTGGAGGAGATGAATAGTGATCAATTGCTACAGTTTACTTTTTGGAATCGTTCGTTAGAGACACTTTAAAAGTTAATCAAAGGAAAAAGTTTCAAGATTTGCACACACCATTACCCTAATTCCATTTGTCATTATATATAGTTTATCAATTGTTTATAAACGTTTTCTTGAGTTTAAATTTTGTAATTATATAGTGACTCTTTTATCCTAAGGATTGATATATTAGCCATTAGACTTTTATGATGAAATCAGATGGTTCACTGTTTTTTATGTGGTTAATAATGCATATAATAATCTCTTGATCCTTTTTTTTTCTTAATTGGTCTAATTTATAAGGTCGAAGAGAATGTGGTTTAGACAATAACTTAATTGTGATGTTTGTCCATCTAAGAGTTATTTAAATTAAAAAGAATCTATCTTAATCTCTTGCAAGGTATTAATTTTTTTCTTTTTTACAATAGAATCAAATTGCAAGTATGAGGATGTGCTCATATAACAATACAATGAATTCGAGTAATATATTGAATTGTCATATTTATTATTTTTAACTTATGAAATATATGAATCGTGTGGGTTGTTTGTTTTTCCCTTGATTGAATAGTTGGTTTCAATACTTGAAATCAATTTCTTAAAATATCTTTTTTTTTTTCTAATAATTGTTTCATTATCGCACTTATTTCTATTCTTAATTTGATTTATTTCTCTGATATACAATAATAATTGGACAGTTTTATTCATAGTACTTAAAGGTGAATTGAACTACTTCTCAAATTCTTCACTTCCACATTCCAAATTGCAAAAATGACAATTTTTGCCCATACATACAATCTATATAAACTAGGGTTTCTTGGATTTTTACCTTTTTCCAACATTACCCTTGAGACCCACAAAATAACTTAGTTAATTATATCAACATGACCTATATATGTGTGTGTGTGTGTGTGTGTATTTTTTTTTCTGACATCATATTGTACTATGTAATTAAATAAAATACTTTTAGTAATCGTTAATGAATAATTTTCCTAGATTCTAAGAAGTTCTTCCTCTTAGGCTCGCAAGAGGAAATGTACTCAAGGAAGGTACCAAAATCAGTGTCCCTATAAAGCCTTGGATTTTCTTCATTCACAAGCTTTGGCCATGGCTTTATTATTGAATCAAATGGAAGACTATGTAATGTTGCCACTGAAATTCTTGTCTTCTTTGCATTAACCACAACCCTATGTAGAACACTCTTGTATTTTCCATTGCTGAATATCTGTCATTAAAAATATATATTATTATTATCAGGTCCCCCAATTGCTAATTATATATAGATATCCCTGTATACCTAAATTTTGACTTCTAATTTGTATGCATTTATATAGCATCTATTAAACAAATACAAACAAGTAGTCCATCACTTTTTGTTTATAGTCTGGTTTTGTGTGTGTTAGTGGCATACCTAGTACTCAATATATATATATATATATATAATGACACATTGGGAATGATTAATTATTGTTTTGGGACATGTTTAGTGAAACCCAATTGCAAAGATAGCTTAATATTAAAGGTTAAATACAGTATGTTAAAGACATGAAACAACTCAAAAAAAGCAATACCAAGTTTGATATATAGAAAGTTTTAATAAATCTAATCACTATCTAATTTAAGATTCTTTTAATAGACAAATTTATATTTTTTTCTTAAGTTTTGAATTTAGTTTTCGTTTGATATGTATTTTTATTTTTTTAAGTTTTAAGTTTAATTTCAATTCAGTTTCTACTACTTTAAATTGTCACACTTTAATTTTGGTGTTTTAAATTTTGTTTCAATTTAATATCTTGTTTAAAAATTTTAATCTTTTAACTTTGATTTTTTACTAAAATACTCATTTTTCATCTCTTTTATGTTATGTTTATTAATTAATTTTTCAAAATTAAAAACATTACGGTTAATTAAATTTTACTATTTCTTCACTACTATTAAAATTAATTTGAACTTTTTTTTTATAAGTGAGTAAGATAAATTTTGAAATCTAGGGAGATTAAATTCAAACAAACTAAAAAATTGAAAGGTAGAATCCCTAAAATTTTGAAAGTTAAGAAATTATATTGAAACAAATCAAAACTTAATAATCGAAAGTATAATATTTTAAAATTTAGGAAACAAAATAAAATTAGAAAAGAAAAAAAAACAACAACAACCAAGAGCAGTATTTTTCCCATTATCCAATTATGGAATAAAAAAGTTAATAAAAGTTAAAGTTATAACTATTATTAATTAAACTAGTTATTAATGAGTTTTTTTAATTAAATATAAACATATTTAGAAAAGACAATGTTACCCAATAAAAATCTTAATGAATATACACATCAATAAGAAAGTATATTCTTCTTTTTCTTCTTAAAAAAATAGTAATAAATGAAATATCTTTGATTTCTCGATTAAATAAATAAAGTAGAAAAGGCTTGACGCACTAACTAAGACGTTTAATAAAAAGATTCACATTTTTTTTTAATATAGTATTATATCATCACTAAAAAAATATATTATAATGAATCGTATCAAAAAGTCAGTAATATAATATTAAAAACGTCACAGAAGTATATTATCATAGATCGTATCGAAAAGTTAGTAAAGAGCAGGTGGAGCGCAATATATACTTAATAAATTAAAGAAGACAAATTAAGAAAGAAAATTAAAGAGAGAAAACTAACCTCTAGATGATCACCAATGTTGACAACAAAGGAATTTGGCAAAGGTTGAACAGTGACCCATTTTTGTTTGTAATGAATTTGGAGTCCTTCAACTTGATCTTGAAGAAGAAGTGTAAGAAAGCCATAATCAGAATGAGGTGGCATTCCTAGGGTTAGCTCTGGCTCAGGACATTTTGGATAACAATTCACCACCATTAATTGGCTTCCATTTTCAAACTCATTTAACAATAATTGTTCTTCATTCTCATCTATTTCTTTTCCCAAGCTTTCAACAATGGCTTTCACCAAACTCAAAAACAGCCCTCGAGTTTCCTCCACGTACGTTGACGCAGAGTCTTTGAACCCGGATGGAGACGACGGCCAGCCGGAGAGAAGTTGGTGAAGATCATTAGGGTTACAAGTTAACTTCAAGAAGTCTCTCCAACAATAAACATTGTCTTTGTTTTGGTTGAAGCTTGTCCCATAACGTACTGTCGCATGCATGTCGGATGACATGTATTTGGCTCTTTCCTCGTATGGCAGCTCGAAGAATTTTGAACAAACTTCTCTCATGTTTGTTATCACATCATTTGAAATTCCATGGTTTATTACCTACACATAATCAGATCATCAACATAAAATTACAAGTAGAAATTTTTCGCAAGCTTTGGGGAGGGAATAATGAATGAATGACAGAATTTTTTTTTAAAGTGACAGAAAAAAAAAATTGAATCAAATCTACTATATAACTCATGAACTAACCTGAAAAAAGCCATATTCTTGGCATGCTTTGGTGAGGGAATGAATGACATGGTGACGGTTGGGGCCAAGGAGTTGTGCAAAGTCAATGACGGGAAGTTGGAGAGGTCCGGAGACGTCAAGATGGGGAGAGTACTCACAAGTGTCGGGGCGGTCAGAGTTGGGGAGGATGTATTTAGAAGGGAGCTTATTTAAGCCATTGTCACAAAGATGTTTGACACCCTTTTGGTACATTTGAGCTTCTGATGCCATAAGGGTATTGCCATTTTGAACTGCCAATCCCGGAGCCATATTTAAAAACTAGAAAGAAAAGAAAACATTATTAACAAAGCAACAAAGCAACAAAGCAACAAAGCAACAGTGCAATGGAACATAGGGAGAAAAAAGAAAGGAAGGAATTAGAAAATGCAGCCACCTGAATTTGAGAGAGAGAAATAGAAATTAAAATGGAATTGAGTGTTTAGTGGAGAATTATATTGGAGGCAAAATTCAGAGAGATATATATAGAGAAAAAGAGAAGTGATTTTAAAAAAGGGGGGCAAGTTCTGGGAAACCAGGAATGGTTTTTAAAATGAATGGGTTAGAAACCGTTGACAAAATCCAGTCAGAAGCTGGAGGACATGGCTTTTCTTTTTTTCTTTTTCTTTTTTTCTTTTTCTTTTTTTCTTTTTAAATATAAATTATTATTATTGTTATTTTTAAATAAATAAAGAAATAAAAAAACCGCGGCTGACTTTTTAGGGCAGAAGCCAAATGTAGGGTTGGTCCCATCCTTTTTGGTCTTCTCACTCCTAATCGACGTTGATGTTTAATTATACATATTCAATTCATTCATACCCATCTCCTCAACTTCCCAACACCATGCTTGCAAGTGATCTCAACCTTTATAAGTTTCATTTCACTTTACTTTTAATATATATCTTTTCACAACAAAACACACAATTAGTTAATAAATAATTAACCATTAATTTGACAGGTAATACGTGTCAAGATTAATTATTCTTAACGAATAACACATGTTAAGAATAAACAAATTCTTGATACGTAAAACATATCAAATGAGATCTCATATACTTAACGTTTAGAAACTGTCGAGTATCCTTTTACTTTACGCTTGAAAACTCTAATTTAAAAAAAAAAAATCATTTAATCTTGACACTGGCTAGATTACTTGACACAGTGAAAGACATCAAATAAACTCATTCTTGTACTATTACATATACATAGCCAATCCATGTTTTACAAATACAATGTCCTTGGATTATTTTGCACTAAACCCGTCTCATGGGTATACCAGAGCATGCTCCCCATGAATGAGATGCCATAAACCAACATCAACTGACAAGCATTCCCTTGACTTTTTACAATCCCTTTGCTTCTAATTTAATTTTCAACCACTTAATATCACAATTTCTAACACACTACAAGCTTCAATGAGTAATCTCTTGAAGATCAAAAGCATAGTTGGGTCAGAAAGCTTACTTAGCACAAAAGCAACAGACTTATGCACATAAAGACCCACAACAAAGCACAAAACCAACTTCAAAAAATTCAGTCGAACCCAAATCCAAAACAACTAATCTTTCGATTAGTTACAATAAATAAAAACACTAACCAATTAATCAAATAAATAAATGAAAGCAACCAAACATAACATCTTTGATAACTCAAAATTAATTCAATGTTTAATTTTTGCATTCACATATATTTGTATCATCATCAATATTTTTATTGACATTTTCAAACGGTCGACACGATCATTGTGGACTTGGACATTTTTGGTCTTTGTCCCTCACTTACCTATTTTATTTCTCCCCTCTCTAGTGATGATCAGTTCCATTGTATTCAATCCCTACATGCCAAGATGCATAGGTCCCAATGTCAACATCTTTTTTTTCGTCCAAGATAAAAATTATGTGTATTCTTCTTATTATTTTTTTTCTTTTTGAATTAGACAATTCCATCCAAATAGTTCACGGGCTTTTAAATGTCAATGTCAATCAACTTAAATATCTATTCTTTATGAACTTTTAGCTCTCGAAATCTTATAATTTTACTCTTGAAATTTGAATATTGATTTAATTTGATCCCTTAACATAACTTTCATCATTTTCAATTTTAACCTTGATTTCTTTTCTATATACTCATTTTTCGTTTTTAAATATAATTTTTAACAATGTTTTTAATATTTGGAATAATTTAGTGACATTTTAGAAAAAGAAATTAATGTGTTTGCGTTTCAAAATATCTGACATATTGAAACTCTTAAACTTACCTAAATATAATAAATTCCATGAATGACAAACTAAAATCAAATGAAATAATGATTACTTTCACACAAGCTTTACAAATACACCCAATTTTGTCTTCTCATTTCTAATACATAGCAAGCTCTTGTTTCGGCTCCAGGCATTGTTAGTATATATATGCAATTTGTATGCTCACAACTCACATGTTTCCTTTTTAAAAAAATGAAACTTTAATTGTATGTATATATAGAATATTTTTAAAAAATAACAATAGAAAAAAAAAAAGTTATTAAATTTTCCCTTCTTTTTCATGGCGTGGCTGGAAATCTAGTCCATTTTTAGTACATTAAATTTTGATGATTTCAAACGTAAATTTCAAAAGCTTGACTAGTGGAGAAGTTATCAAGCAAAATCATTTTAGAAAATATATAGAATAATGAATGAAAATAAAATGGTTTTCAAACAGCCCTTGACTTAGGGTAGCCATCAAAACACTTTGGGGTATAATTTATTATTAATTAAGACTAACTTTAGGGGGGGAAAAGTGACTTAGATTTAGCCATCAAAACTTTGGAATATCATTCATTTTCTAATTGTATTGAACACGTGCTAATATTGGGAAATGAAGTTAATTACTTTACTTCAATTTCAAAAGAAAAGAGGTGGCTTCTTGAACAAACCTGAAAAGTGGTTAAATTTGTTGTGTGTGATGGCTAAGAAGTTTCTTTAGTAGGTGTAAATGTTAATGGATCATATTCGTAATGATTTTATTTTTAATTTTGTATAATTTCTTTTTATTTTTATATTATTTTTTTCACCCCTTCTTGAAAGGAATATTTGAATTGAATTCCTATTCAAAATTTTGAATTCAAGAACAAATTACATTCGAGACTCTATATTTATATGTATTAATCATTTAATTTTTATGGTTTTTAGTTTTTAAAATTTTTTTCAATTACGTTCAAATTTTCATATCTAGATAAAACACAGTTTTCTTAAAACTTATTTTGTTTTAGGAATTTGGTTAAATAATAGGTTTGATTTTTAAAAATTTAAGATAAAAGGGTTGCCACAAACAAGGCTTGTAATTGTTTTTTTTTTTTTTTTCTTCTTCTATATTTTTCTAAATTGTATTTGAATTTTGAAAACATTAATAGAGAGGAAATTTTATTGGCAGAAGTAATGTTTACAATCTTGTTGAATTTCAAAAGCCAAAGCTTACCAAACCAAGGACTAAATATTTGTTTATAAATAAAGAGAGAGGGAGAGGGGATGGGTCAAATTTTGGTGAATTTATATAAAAATACTACAACAAATCTCGACTTTGATGTAATTAGTTGAAAAAACAAAAAATGAATGTATAATGTCGATTTTTTAGAGAGAGAAAAAAAAAGCAGATATTTAATCAGTTTTAAATTAACACCAATTTCAGTTTAAAATCGAGATTAAAGATTCGTTTTTTAAAAAATGTATTAACTAGAGTCATATATGAAAGGAGGATTAGAGTTAGGAAAAAAAATCAAATACTCCTCACAACCTCCCCTCCCCCAAATCTTATTCTTCTTCTCCATCTGGCAGCTTACACAATCTCATATAACGTCGTAGCTCTCGTCGGATTATCGTTTGAAGAACAGCACTTTCACGCCTCTTGTCGGACCTCACACATGTTTCTCGTCATTTCAAAGAACAATGCACACATTTCTCTTCGGATCTGAACAGATCTACAAACATTTGAACCTCCCCTTCCTCCTCTTCATCCTCCTCCGTCAATACCATTGCAACAGGGAACAGCCACCATAGCCGAGTAAGTCTTCCGAAAATTCAGCTATCAGAATAAAATATTGAGATCCAATCATGTTTTCTATGTTTACATTTTGAAGTTATTATTTCCAAATCTTGCTAATCATGATGTTTATCATATTTTCTCATCTGTTTTATTGATTGTTGTGTCGTATCTAAAAATTTCACAATATCTTGATAGAAGATTGAGTTTTGAGGGCAAAGTTGGTAGCCATGGCGGAGGAGCTGTGACAAGTTCAACCCTTACTTTATTGTCAATGTAAATTAGTTAGTTTTTGTATTTATCGAAAATAGAGTTGTATACATAAAAATAATTAAGATATTTTGTACATGCATTTGTAAAAAGTAAATATTATTGTTTCTAAAAAAAGAGATATAATTAATTTGAGCGTGCATAAGAAAAAAATATTTTTATAATTTTTTCAAGAATAAAATGGTGATATAGATATTTAATATCGGACAATTAATTACTTGAGACAAAAAGCAAGTGAAAAACAACATTGAAAATGAAGGTTCAAATTTTCAACGGCGATTTTTTACCGACATTGAAGGTACTTGGCATTGAAATTTTGGTAATCTAAAATGTCTATTTTAAACTAACAACCGACATTATATAGACCTTTCATAATTAACATGTAAATTTAAAATTGACATTATTGTACTTATATATTGTCAATTTAAACGGAAATTAGAAAAAGTTCAAAAAGGTGTTTAGAGATTTTTGAACTATTTTTTTCTGAAAAGAAAAAAAATAGATATGCTGTGTGATTAGAATAAATCATTAAAAATAAACAAAGAGTATAGTCTCTAGAGACCAACTGAAAAAAGAGGGTTTTGTACCTTTATTAATGTCGTTTAATGTGATGTTTAGATTAGATTAATTAAACAAAAAACTTTGTTTAATTAATTCCAATTTGCCAAACAAAACAAAACAAAAAAGAAACTTGGTGATATTTTTTAAACTTTATTTCATATATATTAGTATTTGAGGATTTCTCCATTTAGGTTTTTTGTTTGTTTGTTTATTTTCTATAAGGGAAAAAAAAAAAGTATGAGCCCTTCGACTCGATCATTGAGCAAAGCTTATAATGTAGGTTAATTAACTAACATTTCTTATACATATTTAATAACCAATTCATCATTATTATTCCTTTATTATCCATTGATATTAGACTAAATGAGTTGAGTAGATTAGAAGGTTTAGTTACTTTTTATGTTTTTTGATACTCAGACTCCCTTTTTAAGTCTAGAATTTAATTTCATGAAATTTTAAAATTGAATTAAAATCAATTCATCAAGCAAATAGAAAATACTAAAATATGAAGAAAAAAAATTGGTGATTTTTTAAAGAAAGGATATATGAACATATATTGAGTGATTATAAAATTGATTAGAATCATTTTTGTCATTATCAAACCCACTCAAAAAAAAATTATACGTTTTTACTCAAATGCATGTTTTTACTTGTTCAAAATCAAATTTGAAGATATAAAAAATGCATTAAGAAATGTAAAATTAAAACATTGGTTTTATTTGGCATGTTTAAAGACTTGTTGTTTTCAAGTGATTTTAAATATTACAAAATCACTTCTAAACGTGAAATGATTTTATTCTTATATAACACGCAAGATATTGTAAGTTTTTCTTAATATCTATTAGTGTTCGAACCAGCTTACCAGTATTTATACTAATCACATGAATCCTACAACATGCATTGAACCCAAGATCTTACAGTTAGTTGTTGAAAATACGTCTTATAACATAAGTGTTCTTATTACCAACACAACTATAGCTCGATTGACATAAACTTATACAAACAATTTCGACGTCTGAGATTTGATGTCCTACCGCGAACATGTCGTAAAAAAATCTTATTAAAAAAATATATAGAAAAGTCAAAGAGTTGACATGAAAATCCAAAAACTAAAAAAATGTACGTACAAGGTTATAGTCATAATAATTAAGTAATGCTCTAATACATACATAACATGCAAATTAAATTAATTAAAATTTAGGATATATAAATAAAATGAATTGAAATTCCAAAGTCAACTCAAAGCTCTATAGAAAAATAAAATGTCTCTTTTTAATTTATGTCATTAAGATGATGCCAATAATGCAACCTAATTTGATATAAAGTCCCATCACACTCAATTTCCCTTCTTCTTTCTTCCTCTTCTTCTTCTTCCTCTTCCTCTTTATTTAATGGGAATTCTTTTTTAATCCCTTCTTTATATTTTTAATTTTTGTTTTTTGCTTCATTGTTCTCTGAATCTACACTATTTTAGACTTTATTTCTTTTTTATTTTAATGCTACAAGATATGGTTCTTGCTTTTTTAATACTTTATATATTTTATAAAGTTATCATGATTTTTCTTACTAATTTAATCCTACTTCAAACAGTTTTTATTTTCCATTTTTAAAAAATATAGAGAGAGAGAGTCTTAATTAAATACTAATTATTAGTTGAGGATGATTTAACACGGTTTTGAGGATGGATGAGTTCAAAGTTTCGATCTTTTATTGTGTATATATTTTTGTTCACCAACTTAATTCAGATTTTAATTAATATATAATTCATTACATGTTAGATTTGATCAACCCAAATAAATTCTATTTTTTTTATATTAAACCAAATGTCATGAAATGTTTTATTTATTTTTCATGGTATAATTTTCAATCTCGTCAAAAAAAAAAAAAAAAAAAACCTTAAAATATTGTATGTACTTTAGTCGGTAATCATTTCATTTTTTAAAATTAAGTTTATAGACATTACTTTTACCTCTAATTGTTTTCCTTTGTTATTTATTCTATATTCTATTGAAAGTTTAGAAAACCATAAGTGAAATTTAAAAACTAAAAAATATTAGGTTTCTTTAAATTTTGTATAAGAATTCAATCTAAATTATTGTAAGACATAGTAAAAAACTAATTTTTAAAGATAAAAATAAAAAACAAAATGATCATCGAAGGGATACACAACTTTCTTTTATGTGAATCTCTATATATATTTCATCTATCTCCTCTTATCACTTACACTAAAAATGAAATTACAACACTTAAAAAGGACAATTTAATGAGATACATAAACATTAGTGTGATAAAAATATCTTTCTTTTTTCTTTCAATAAAGTTGTACTAGTGAATGCAGTACATTTTTTTTTCTTCAAATAATGATAATAAATCACAGTGATTACTACTAAACTTCATTAAAAAAAGAAAAGGAAAAATAATAATTGAAAATAAAAATGATGAATATAGTGGTGGTGTTGTGAGTTGTTTCCAAGTTGGATGATGATGAAACCAAAAGGCAATTTCTTTATTGGGGAAAAAGTTCCCATTCTTATTTTTTGTTTTCCCTATATTAAAGTTAATTAATTAATAATTAAAGAGTTCAATCATGGGCTGCTCTCCATCCTCAATTTCTTTGTTGCAATGCTCTTGAATTAATTACGACACTAAAATTTCAATTACACTTGCCCATTAATCAATTATTATAAGTCCAAGTGAAAGTTGATGCACTTTCTATCCAACATGTTCTTATTTTATTATTTGATTTAACAACAATCAAGTTTATGGTTATTTCTTATATATTAATTATCAAACCATCAAATTAAATTATTAACATGTGCTTAACATAATTATTGACCACAAAAATGTACTCATTATAATACTCGACCTCCAAACAATTTTTTTATTATGCTATCAAATATAAAGTTTAATTTATTTTTTTCCTTAACTTTCAAAGAATAATCATATATTTATGTACTGAAAAATATCATATCTTAGTATTTTCAACTTGGCATAAAAAAAAAAAAAAAAACCATTTTAATCATTGCTAATTATTTGTAAATTCTCTAATTGAAACCGAGATATGCTCAGCTTAATGGTAAATTAATGATAATTTAGAGAGACTTGGAAGAGAAAAAATTACAAGAAAAATGTAATTAAACCTCAATGTTGTTTATTTATTTATAAATGTTGGATCTTTTCATTTAATTTATAGATATGCTTTTATTAGAGGTCTTAATTAATTTATTGTATGGAAGTGGTTGAGTTTGGAATTGGATAACATTATGAACTTATCAAACTAAATAAAAGATTTATTATTTGTATTTTTGAATTGGTATAATAATATATGGATATTTATTAATTACAAATTTTAATAGAGAAAAATTTATTTGTTGGGTGTCCATTCAGGGAAATCTTATGTTATTATTATTGAGAGAAGAGGTCTTTGGTGAAAATGATTTTTTAAAAGAAAATCTTTAACTAAATTTGTTTTTAAAGGGTCAAAAGAAATGGTCAAAGAAAGGCCGAAATGTTTGAAATTATCAAACATCGTGAAGAGTCTTCAACATCCCATTTCCTTTCTTTTCTTTCTTCTTCAGATGTTAATGTATTGAAATTATTGTATCTAAGTTTTCGTCAACTTAGAATAATTTTCGTTATCGAAATCTAGATAATAAAAAAATGAATCTGAGTTTTTAATAATAATTACAATAAATTTGTACTTTAGAGAAGAAGATCAATAAAACATATACGAAAACAACTTGATGTCAAAGTTAGAGATTTGTGAATTATATGGTAGAGAAAATAACTTTGGTGTCTAAGGGTTCATCTTAATACTACAATGATTATAATACAAATTTTTCTTAATCTTAAATAAATTATGATTAAATCTAATTACGGAACGATTTGTTATATTTTACTTATTTGAGCTAATTCTATTTTGTTTCGAACTTATTTTCTCTTTTATCTTTCTTTAACTTTTGACATATTTCGTCTACTTCAAATTTATACCCATAAAAGTTTTATATATCGATTCGATTAAAGGTTCGTTGATTTGTCTCCAACGATATCAACTTACAAACAAAAATCAAATAATAATCTTAAATACAGTAAAATTGGAGTACCAATCAATAAACTTTTAGGATTTAGGGTTTAGTTAAAAATATGGGAGTGTGGGGTTTATAATCCTTTATGCTTTTAGTCGATGATATTACATCTCATTCATAAATTTGTGATATTTAGAGTTCATTCGTATTGATTTAATAAACAATTTTTTTTTTCCAAAAAACTCAATTTTATTTAAACATTTCTAAAAAAAGGGTGGAATAAAAAATTTAGACAAATCACAAATTGTCATGTTACCTACTAAATTAATAACAAAAAAAATACAAATAATTGAAATTGGGACTAAACATGTGTTCGAAATTGAAATTGAATATATCAATTAACTAATTCTTATGATGCCACATGTTCTGATTGTGATCGTTTGATCAAGTTAATTATTTTGAGTCAATTAAATATTATTCACTTGAGTTAAAGTTGAGCCTCTCTTCCTTTGTGGTGAACATAAAATTTTTATTTCTGCAAGAATGTCTGGAGATAATTCTCCCAAGATTTAAAAATCTCCTAATTCTTGAAGCCGACCACACCTCCAAAGATTGAAGTTTATTTGAAGATACAAGTTTTCTTTCAAGACTCCAACTTCAAGAAGATCACGTGCTCCGCTTCTTCAAATCGAGCGTATGCATCCAATCGAGAGAAAATCAGAGAATCAAATACTAGAGATCGAACCACATTGCATCAAATCAACATATATACAACATCAACACAAGTTTAACTCTACAAATTAAATTTCTCAATAAATCATGTGTGAGAAGAAAGATTTGAAATGTATTTTAACTAATCGTAAAGCAATTTTTTATTTTTTTAAAACAACTTATTTTTTAAATACACCTTGAAAATGTATTTCAAATACAAGTTTATTGGAATAAATCTCAGAGGATAAAATAAGTATCACCACTACCATGATGTTGCACCTTTGGCCTTTGAGGAATTTCAGATTATAACTGCTTTCATAGGGTTTGCTATTTTCATTTTCCTTTTCTTCTTTAAATTGCCATTAAAATTTGGATATCTCGACGAGCTTTAGAATGGGCTACGTAACGCGGGCCAGTTTTTCATTAGGCCCTGTCTGGTGGCATTAATTTGGGTCTTTTTGGGCCAATCGTGAGATGACATGCTTTATTATATCTTAAAGCTCAGCCATTTCTCACTTCCAAAAAAAAAAAAAAAAGTTTCATATTTTGTAAATATTTTCCTTTTTTTAGTAACTACAAAGACTTTAAAGTACTTATAAATAAATCTATTTGATTTTTTGTTTGGATTGATTAGTTATTTAACATCGTGTAAATGATGATATCAAGTGATTTAATCACCTGACTCTCCATTTTCCAATCTATGATAAAAATTTCCAAAGAGCAAAAATTCATACACAAGTAATGTAGGATGTCAGATTTTTTATATAATGAATGGATAGAGTGTTATTAGACATTATATTAAATTTAACCTTACCACGAGCTTAAATTTTTTGATCAATTAATAATTTAATGTGTATCAAATCGTTACATTCTTTGTCTCCTTTCCATTTAAGCTTAGATAATTGATTTCATTCATTATGTGGCAACAAGAAAGCAAAAGATCATAACTTACTCTTGCAAGCACACCACCCATCTCAATAAATATTTCATTATGCCATACATTGAAATTCACTCCATATATTTTTTAATGTCAAATTTTACTAGTTATATAATCAAGAAATATAAGCATTAAATCTATTGACAAATTTTGAATTTAACATTTTCTAGTTAATTCTAAAAATATATAACCAAATTTGGAGAATTATCTAAAATAAAATGTAATAGAAAGTATATAGGACAAAAATATTCATAAAAATGAAAGAAAGAAAAGCACACACATGACCACTATGCTACCTCAAATTTGAATTTTAACCACATGAAAACTATTTAAATTAACTATACTTAAAAATAATTTCCCATAAGTATTTATATATTTTTTACAATAATTTGACAAATTATTTATTAATTGTTTAAGAACAGTGCACAGCAATTTGAATAATTCAAAGCAGAGGAGGCCCAAAGCGGAGAGAAGCTTTTCTCCGTCTCAACAAAACAGAGAGACCCCAATAACAAAATCCAGCCATAAACGTGCTCACAAACCACGCACTCCCGTATATAACACTGAATACTTTCGGAACTTTCGACAAAAGCTCCACCTTCTCCAAAAATCCAGGTATCACCGGCAACACTCCGACCACCAGCGCCATCACAGCCACTAAATTAAACCCACAGGAGTAATAATAAGCCGCTGTCGGACTCGTAGAGTACAGATCCTCAACACTCAGTTCCTTCCCCCGGATCAAATAGTAATCCGTCATCATCACGCCGCCGATCGGACCCAACAGTGCTGAATACCCAACAAGCCAAGTGTAAACGAAGCTCTCACTCGAGCTCAAAAGTCTCCATGGCTGAAACAGAATTCCGATCACAGCAGTGAGAAGAGCCCCTCTGGTGAAAGTGAAATAAGAAGGACTGAGATTCACCAACGCATTGGCTGGGGCCACCACATTGGCGGCGACATTGGTGGTCACTGTGGCTAAAATAATCCCAAAAATTGCCAAGACTTTAGTGGCAAAACCCCCAATATGGTCAAGGAGATCGATTGGGTTCGAAATTATATGTCCAAAAATCACTCCGGTGGAGGAAGTGACAGCAACGCCGACAAAAGTGAACGCCCCCATGAAAATTGGAAGCCCCAATTGGCCGATAATTTGGTCTTTTTGGCTTTTGGCATAGCGAGTGAAATCAGGGATATTCAAAGCCAGAGTAGCCCAAAAGCTTATATTAGCCGTAAGTGAAGGAAAAAACAGAGCCCAAAATTCAGAGGAAGATAATTTGGATGTTAAAGAAAGCATATGCCCAAATCCACCGGCTTTAACGCAAGACCAAATCAAGAGACAAACGGTGAGAAAAACAAGAATCGGAGCAGAGAAGGTTTCGAGTTTACGAATTCCATCCATTCCTTTCCAAACACTTGCTAATTGAATAACCCAAAAGCCTAAAAAGCAAGTAAATGCAAGAGGAGAAGTTCCTAACCATGGAAGAGTCAGTGAAAATGAAGATTTCTTGATACTTTCAGGTAATAGAAGAGAAATGGCCTCACCGGCGATCCACGTTTCGATGCCGTACCACCCGCAACCAATTAGTGCTCTGAGAAGTGTAGGGATATGTGCGCCATGGATTCCAAATGACGATCGAGCAAAAACAGGGAAAGAGATGCCGTATTTAGTACCTGGATGGCCGTTGAGAATTAGGGCAATTAAGGTTACGGCGTTGGCAGCGACGACGGTGGCAATACCCTGCCACCACGACATTCCAAGATCGACTAAGCTTCCAGCGAGGTAATAAGATGGAACTCCGACGATGAGGCCAATCCAGAGCAGGGCCATCTCCGGCCACGAAAGCGTTCTCTGCTCCAGCGTTGTTGGGCGGAGATCTTCTTTGCCGGAATCTTCGTTCTGAGTATCTTCCGGTGGGTTGGCGGTGGCGGAGGCCATGGGAGAGGTGAATGGAAGATTAGAGCGACGTTTGAGAAGTAATTTGGGGGTGATCGGAGAAAAGGGTAGAGGAGAGGGAGAGACGGTGGGGCGGTAGCGGAGGGTGGAGAAAGAAGGAGGTAGGTGGAAGATGTGGCGGTGGAGATGGAGGTTAATGCAGCGAGTCACCATTTACTTGACCGGAATCCTTGGAGATTCCAAAAAGGGCATGGGAATTAGGAACAGAGGAATCTGAAGAAGATGATAATTGAGAAGTGAGTGGTATAGAATTACTGATATGTCCTTCAGTTCACAAGTAAAGATAAACCTTTTTTTTTTAAAAATGAAAATAAAAATAAACTAACAATCTAAGTCATTTTTTAATAATATAAGTTGTTCAATAATTTGTAAATGACAAATCTTCAAATGTAATGTAGCAAAATTTTATATGATTAAATGATCTCCATCATGTTCATTCATCTTTTATTTTATATTACTTATTTTGATAATATGGGTTGGATGTTGAAATCGATTCGATTATAGATTGGAAATAATATTTTCAATGGTTCTTTTAGCTTTCTTTCGTTTATTTTTAGTAACATGTTTAAGAATAATGATTTTGAATGTTTATATATATTTTTAAATTAATTGTAGTTCTAAAATAAATATATATACTAATTTTTACTTTGCAGTAAAATTATAAAACGTTATTTAAAGTGAAAAGTTATAAAATATATATGTTGGAAGATTAAGGGAACTTCACAATGAATAACAAAATATTGTGCAATTTTAAAGATCGTTCTAAAGAAAGAAAAAAATCATCCTCCATAAAAGAAAAATAAAATATTAGTGAACCATCAAAATATATAGAAAGATTATTATATAGATAGTACACACTCAGATACACTCTTACGGGTCACTTTTGGACCAACAACCATGAACCCGAGAAGACAAATCGTATAAGGATAAAGTGGAAACAATGACAAGAAAAGTATGAGAACGAGAAGGGAAGAAAACTAAGGAAAGGAGAGGTGTTGCCCAACTTGACCATCTATGCTTTGGCTTAGAGTTGGGTGGGTCATTTGGCCCAACTTACCCTCCTCAATCTCGGATATCGAGGTCGATGATGGTCCTTTTAAATCGGTCTGAATTTGTATTCTCTATTAATCCTTCATAAGTTTAAAACTCCAAGTCCATGCTACTATAAATAAGATGTCATAAGCAACACTCAAAATAAGTCATTATTTCCATCTTTAACTTATTATAATCCCTTTGCTAAATACTAACTTAAGCATCCCGCAAAACACCACATTAGGGTTTTCTTTTCTTGTTTTGTAGATCATCTTCCTTCTAAAAAACTATAAATTCAAAATGTAGATAAATTTGGTTAGATGGATCCTGAATTTTGCCATCAACACACTTATAACAAGATTTGAACCTTAATTTGACAATAAAAACTTAATCAATAATCTATGTTTAATCAATAATATATGTTATATCAGTATATTATTGATATATTCATACATCCAAATATTTCTAACATTTGAAATCTCAATATTCATTAATATTTTTTGTTTAAAAAAAAGGCTCTTGCAAAAACGGCAACAAAATTTATAATAATAAAGTCTATGTCACTACATTTTCAAATTTTCAAAATTAATAAATTTAAAAGCCAGTAACCATATAATTACCGTCTGATTCATCACCAATTTTGTCATTTGATGCAATTTTTCGCTAAAAAAATCTAGTAATTTTTTTAATTAAAAATCAACTTTACAATAAGTTCTTTCCCTCACATCTATATAAATAAAATGGTTTTCCTCTTGAGGATTACTGTCAATTACATTTTATTTATTCTTTTTCAACTTTCAATATTTAACTTATTGTTTTTATTACTACTTTCAAACAATATATTGGATTTATTTAAGGGTTTAAGCATGTGATAATAAATGATCAAATGTTAAATTTGTATTAGTCCTTTTTACGTGGGTCTATTTTCATCTATATATACATATATATAATGTTTACCCAATACTATTTCTACCTTCAAAATATTTATTTTGTTTACCTTTAAAAAAAACCTTGAACTTGATTCTAAGATATTGATGAAAAGGGAGATTTTAATATTATTATTACCATGACAATTATTTTATTTACAATATTTTTAAATAATATTTGATAATTATTTTATATTGTATTTTTGTGTAGTAGATAGATGGAAAGATTATATGGTATAAATGGTTTTTTTTCTTACTATGATTATTTAAATTTACCAAATGTATATAGGGAAAGAACATATCAATTTTTTTTTCTTAAGGTTCAATTTAAAATTATATATAGATAAATATTGTTATGTATATTTCAATGACATTTTCGAGAGAGAATTTTTTTTTTGTCGTTAGATTCTTTTAATGAAGTTTCACATGTTATATTGTTACTTTCTAAAAAAAAAAATTATGAGTTCCATTTTAATTGGATCCTTAATTAGATTACAAACAGATACAAAATTTATAGATTACTGTTTCCTTTAACAATAAAAGAGTTGTTTCTCTAATTAAATGACAAATCCCCAATCTGAATCTGATCTGAAATTTCCCAAGAAAATATATATTATTTAAAAAGCCAAAATAAATATTTTCTTTTTTTTTTTAAAAAAAAAAAGAAAAAGTCAATGAGAATCTTTAGTTTTCAATTTAAATAAATAAGAGAATCTTTTAATATTCGTGCTGGCCAATCAGTGGTTGCCAGCTCAGATGTCAAAGCCACCACTTGAAAGAAAATACTAATTTTTAACCCTAAAGTTCTCTTCTTTATGAAGTTTTTCCTTTTTATTATTTTATTTATTCATTTATTTATCATCAGAATTGTTTTTTTTTTTTATTCTCACTATAAAGTTATAATTTTTTTTAAAACTTCATTCCATATTCTAAAATCTAAATTATTTTTCTCTATGGTATTATTATAGTGAAGTTCATGTTCGTGAGTTCATCCTATATATGAATTATTTTTCTCAATACTAACTTGACTAATAATTATAATAATAACAAGAACAACAATAATCCATTTTTACTTTTTTTTTTTTCTTTAACTATGATAGATTATTAAAAAACTTCATATTCATGTTTTTCAACTAAATGATTATTTAATTTGCCAAACCCTAACGTTATATTAGTAAAGTTTATAGATAGTGTTTTCCAAAAATAAATTGAGATAATTCAAATAAAAAACCCATCAAATTAATTTGACCCGTTTGTGAAACTTTAATCTTATTATCGTTATTGTAAGTTAGTAACCAAATTTAATGCAATTCACTGGAAATGTTTTTGGGTTAAATTGCAAAGTTGGGCTTGAACAAAGAACTAAAAATTAGACTTTATTCCTTACAATTTAATAAATATCATAAATTTTTTATTAAAACATTGCTCTAAAAACTTTTATCGCAAACCATATAAACTAAATTCTAATTATAAATCATGTGAATTAAATTTGAACATTTTTCAAAACATTAAGACAAATATACAATCTAGTTAAATGTTTCTTTAAGTACATTATAAACGAATAAATATACAGAGATTTGAATCTCCGATCTTAAATGAAGTAATATATATATATATGTTAATCATTATTGAGTTATGTTAAGTTTAAAGATTATTTTAATATATATATATGTTAATCATTATTGAGTTATGTTAAGTTTAAAGATTCATTAGAAATAATGCTTTAGTTTTTGTATGGTTGTGGTAGATTAATGTAAAAATAATCAATTAGGTTAATTATCTTGTTAGCAATGTTATTTGACCTTGTAACAGTAATAACAATGATGGCATTTAAATATTTAAATGCAAGGTTGAAGTAAATTTTATGGCTACAACTTAGGTACTTTCACCATAGAATTTGGGGACATTAATTAATGGCTTGATTTCAAGGTTATGTTAACTCAATTTTCCAATCTATAAATTAGCCATGATCAACAAATTTCTAATTTTATTACAACAAGCTATTACCTAATTAATTCTTAAAAAATAAAGTTATAAATCCATTTTTCAAAAAACACCACCACCACCACCAACAACAACAAAGCCTTCTTTTGCCACATCAAGGGACAAACCCATTTTTCAAAATCACTTAATAAAAGAAACGAAAACACATTAACAAATAAAAAACCAAAATTAAAAATTAAAAAAGAAATTAAAAGGTAAATTGTCACAATTTACATAAATAAGGTAGTATACCTAATTGTTTGGCCAAATTGTGGAAGATGTGTAGTCTAAGAACCTATAAATCCATCAATCCACATCAACACTACCTACTTGGTTTCCTCCCAATACACCCCCTCCACCTCACATTATTATTGTTTCATTCATTAATATATTTTTATTTATTTCATTTATATCCCATTTAATAAATTAGGATTTTGTTTCTACTTATTCATCATATATTTCAATGGTTTTTTTTATTGATATTTTCCTCTTCCAATTTTCAAAAAAACAAAATGTAGCTTTTTAGATATATTTCATCCAATACATAGTAAAATTATATGATTTTAGTAAATTAGTTGAAGTGTTTTATATCATATCATTTTTTTCCTTTCTTTTTATTTATTATCTTCCTATATTTTGATCTTATTTGTTGTAATACATGTGATAAAGATATAAATGCCATAATTCATAAAAAGTAAAAGCTATTAAATAATAAAGTCTCTAGCATAACTATACATAATTTTTTTTTTTTAAATATAAGATTAAAGAAACTCAAAACTACGTATATATATATATATAAATTCGATTGTTGAAATATATTTTAGGTTGGTCAAGCTAAACTTGCCTTTAAAATACTAATTAACTCAAAAGTTTAGGCTAATGGATGAATGCCCTTCCTTTTAACTATTTTAACCAAATTAGCGAAGGAATGAAAAGTTAATTATCTAATTTGAGGTTTAACTTGACTAAATTGTCATTAAAATTAGGGCATTGATTTAAAAAAATAAAACAAAATTAAATAAGAAGGAAAGGGAGGGGGAAAAAATAGATGAGATGATAATTATAATTAAAGAAAGATGAATAATAATATGGTTGTTTAACCATAAAAAAAATATTAATAAAATACAATTAAAGTATTTATTTATATAAACGACCCATGTGGTCAGTGGGCCCCCGAGAACTATGAAACGGACTCCACAAAGACATGTTCTAATTTCTCTTCTTTTAAATTTTTTTTTTTCTTTTTCTTTGGGGAAATTTAATTTCTCAATAAACAAATATGCATCTTGCAATTATCAACATAGCAATTCCTCTATTATTGCTTCTTTCACATCCTCAAGATAAAATTTGTTGTGTATGGGACCCAAGCTTTAGAAAGAGAAAGAGAAGACCTTTTTTTCCCCTATATACCCTATTTTTTTATATATAAAAAAAATAATTATTTTTTAATTTTATTTTTCAGGGACATACCCACAATGAGTGCCCTATATTTTTATGGACAAAGACCTCAAATTATGGTATGTAGAATGATTAATTATTTTAAAAGAAAATGCCTTCAAAGAATTGGGTTTTGGAAGGCAGTAATTAATAATTAGGACCCAAAAGGTGCCCTATGAGGAATGCCTTTTCTTCTCCTTGATGAAATTCCTTCTCTTCTTTCTATTCCCATTGCCTCTTTCTTTGCCTCCAAGTTAAAGCTTGCATCCCCATTTCTCTTCACCCCTACAAGCTATACACACACACACACACACACACACATTCACACACATTTTTATTTTAAATTCAACATATAAATTACATGATTACCCTTTTTTTTTCCTTTCAATTTCACTCCTTTCTCCATATCTTTAAATCTTATGGTAATGCAAAAAGATGATGAAAGGGAAGAAAAAAAAGTGGGTGATGATGTGTGAGTGATGGGTCACTAACTTATCATGAATTATGAATGATGATGATGATGGTAATGAAGACCCCAAAAATATAAATTTTAAATTAGGAAAAATTAGAGAGAAATGCTAACCTTACAGCCAAGTGAACAGAAACGAAAAGGATCCAATAAACTTCTTCCACAAATTTCACAAATATGAGCTCCTCCTTTACCAGCTTTTGGTTGTGGTCTTTCATTCAAAAACATTACTCTAGCACTATTAATCACATATGTTTGTACTCCACTTATATCCAATGCATCTTCAATTTCTGCTACTCTTACGACATCATGATACGAAGATCTTCTTATCTAGACACACAAAAACAAATGAAGATCCTATTTTTACTTTCCAAAAATTTAAAATTAAAACCAACCCATTTCTCATTGCACAATGCTTAATTACAAAACCCATTTCTCCAAATTCCTAAATTCAAAATAAAAACCATTAGATTACTTTAATTAAAAGGAATCAAAGAAACCCAATTTTTATTTCAACCCATTTCTGATAACACAATGTTTAACATTAAAACCCATTTCTCCAAATTCCAAAATTCAAAACAAAAACCATTACTTCAATTAATTAAACCCAAATTATTACCTGAATGACTTGATGATCATTGTGGTGTGATGAGCGACAATAAAAGCAAAATGCGTCAGAATGGCAATCAAGACAATACATATTCCGTTCACTTCTGGCGGCGTCACCGTGCGTGTGGCAAATTGAGAAGAACGGCGTTGTCAGCAATGGCTCAAGCCACGGCGGCGCCGACATTACTGATTTCTGCTTCATTAACCATAATTATGAACCAAAATACAAAAACAAAACAAAACAGAGAAAATTAAATGAAATTTGGGATTTAAAAAAAAAATCTTACCATTATAAATTATAATTCCCTTCCCCCTCTTGAAGAAGCTGGATCAATGTGCGAAAATAAAATTGAGAATCAGAAACAATGTGATTTTTTACCTTATTTTCATAACTCTCTCTCACGAGAGAAATGAGAGAGAGGAGGAAAGAAGAAAGAAGAAAGAAGAAAGAAGAAAGAAGAAAGAAGAAAGAGATGCCAATTTTGTGAGAGAATTGGAACAAAATTGAATAGGCCAAGACTGAAGGGACAAGGTTAATGTATGTTATGGACGGTATAGATGGGATTTGGTGGCTTAGGAGTAATTACGCCCGTCAGATTGAATTGACAGAGATGGCAAAGTTTGGCGCTTACGCTGCTTTTGGATCTTCCTTGCGTCTCTACGTTGGCACCAGGTCGGCCTTTCCTCTACGCTTGATCTTATTCTTAAACATTCTCATCAACGGCTCTCTTTCCTCCATGTGTTCTGTATTTACAGCTTTGATCTTGACGTCGAATCATGAACGTCCATATTCCCGTTTACTTTCCCCACATGAGGTTCTCGCATAACAATTGCTTTGGTGATGTCAACTTTTATTTTTTTATTTCTTTCTTTATCGTTTCAAATAAAATAATTACGTCCGATGTCGTTGCATAATTTCGTGGATAATTAACCCATTAACTTTGTACATTTATTGAAGCCTTTTGGTTATATTAAAATTTTCGTTACCAGGTTTGTGTTTATTTCATTTATGCATTTTAAATTATTGAACTTAAAAAAACAATTTTCATTTTTTCTCACTCTAAAAAAATATATCTTTTTAACTATTTCGTGGAGGAAAATGAAATGGGATCTAAAGTTCTAACTTCTAAACTAAATAAATTCCTTTTTTTAATAATATATAATATATATATTGCAGATATAATGTGGCCACGCTGACGGCTGACTAATTAAAAGCTAAATTTAATGTCATTAAAACAACCATTTTTTTCAAAAATAATATCTTTAGTATTGTTTTCCATTTCCACTAAATTATTTTTGTATTTTTTAAATGGAGAAATATTAAAATCATATGAAAATAATCCCCACCCACCACTTTTTTATCACAACTTCTTTCTCTTTTGTGTTTGTCTTCTGTTTTGTTCATTCATATAAGTACAATCAAATTCCAATACCACACAATACTTTCTTTATTTGGCTAATGAAAAAAAAAATCTAATATTTGTATATTAAAAAAGTATAAAGTAAAGTAACTTTTTTGTGTGTGTGTGTGTGTGAATGAAAATGAAATGACTGTAGATTAAATATACAGTTAGATAATTGTACAAATTTGGGTTCAACTTTTCCACTTGATTAAAAATATTTTAGGTAAGGTTTGTGAGTAGGTTTGGTTGCAAGAGACAATTCAAAATTTTGGCCATATTTTGGTTTTTATTTGCTTCTTTTTATTTTTCTTTTCCACATAAATTTCTCCAAGAGAATTGTAAAAAATTACAAAGTGGGTAAAATATTTACCCTTAAAAAACTAATTTTCTTTCCTTTTGGTTAAGTTTGATCATGAAGCTTTAAACAATATTTTACAAATTCAAACAACAATAATAATTAAGATTCAAATAGAGTTGGATATATATATAGATCCAAGTATTTTAAAAATAAGATTCTCCCATCTTTCAAATTAAAACAAAATAAAGAGCTTAGTTTAAAATGGAATGCACTTAAACTTAGTTAATTGGATTCAATTCAATTTTAAACTAAAATTGAAAAATCAACCTAGCTATGATACACACCGTGAACATTTAAAATAACTTAGTTTAGCTCCTTAAAAGTTGAAAGTTGGATCTTCATCTTTATAACGTTGAACTAATTCTTTCTCTATCAAAAACGAATCATTATTGATCGCACAACCTAATTAAGATACAACATTGTTTTTCTAATTTTCTAATGATGAAAAATAAGTGACAACGATGTTCTTGACTTTTCATTTTGTTTTCATTAAATTATGTTTAGATTGAAACCACACAAATTGCAACCAAATAAGAAAATTCAAAGCCACAATAATATACTCAAACCTAATCAGAGAAAAGTACCTTGATCTAACCATAACATCAAGAATAAATTATTTTAAAATAGTTACCATAAAAATGTCCTAAACCCAACCAAAAGATAATAACAAAAATATAAAGAAAGGACCCAAATAACCTAACCCACTATCAAACTAATTATTATCTTGTAGTTTTATTTGACTATTAGATATTATCGACTTGTTGATTTATTAGCTTACTTAAGTTTTCAAAGTTTAGGTTAAATTAAACACGAATAAATGATAAGAATACATTTATTTCGATGTCTAAGCTAAAGAAAAAAGAAAAAACTAATCACTTTCACATTTACCTCCATCCTTTTAGGATTTACTCGAACAATGATATTATTCTACTATTGTATTTCTTTCGATATAACCTAGAACTTTAAGCCACAAAGATTCAAACCTAATCGAACTAGTCTCAAACACGAACATCCCCTAATAATTCAACTTCATTGCAACATTAAAAAAAAATATATAGTCCCCTTGGAAAATGAAATGTGGAGGAAGAAGGCAATGAAGTAAAGTGTATGTTAGTGGGGAAATATAAATGGCCTAATATTTCGGTACTTAGCAATGAAGGAAAAAAGTGTCCTTGCATTGCATGTATTGCGCCTACGGGAAAGGATATGGCAAAACCCTTCCCATAAAGAAACCCAACTTTTTCTAATCCCTTTTTTTCTTTTAAATTTTTCTTATTTTTAGAAAAAAAAAATAGTGTTATTTAATTATTATTTTTGTGTGAATAAAAAAAGAAAAAGTAAAAATAAAATGAGTTTATATACATGCTTTTCGTGAAAGGAAAATGTTTGTTTCTAAAAATATGAAAGAAAAAAAAGTGAATAAAAAGAAAAAAAAAAAAAAAAAGGAATTTTGATTAGTGGATGATGAATCATATGAATTGGCATTAGATTCGAATCTTTTATGTAAAGTTCGGATCTCTCAATAATTCTTTTCTATATATAAATAAATACACTCTCTTTTGTGAAGTTTTCCTTTATTATGATAAGAATTAATGCAATCCTTTTTTTTTTTTTTTTTTAAATTTTTGCTAAATTGTATGTTGAGGTAAATAATTATAAGCTTAGGAATATTTTTTTAAAATTTAATTGATATCATTGATAATGAAGGTATTAGATTAAAATGCATTGAAAAGGTAGGGACTATATATTGAAATTAGAAAAAAAATGTTCACATCCATAAAATTGAGTGTTTAAAAAAGCGGGGGGAAAAAAACGAAAATCCATCCATACAAATCCCTTCACATTTACTTTTGTATGTTTTTGTTTTTTGAGACGACATTTACTTTTGTAATTGATTGATACAAAAAGCTATGGTGATTCCTCCACTTGGCACCCTCTAAAGTCATCCAAATCCATGTGAAAATCATTTACATATATATATATATACAAAACCAATAATTGTTTAAAACCTTCAATTCAATTCTTCTTAAAACCTTTTTTAAAAAATCCCCTCAACACAATATGTTTGTTTGTTTGTTTTTTTTTTAAATACTACTTTTTTTGTTATACTTCAAATTTAATACCCAATTGATTTTTTTTACTATCAATTTGAAAACATATTCACATGTTTATTAAATTTTGTATACTTAAAAAGACCTTTTTTTTTTCTTAAAAAAAATTAAAATTTATTGAAATAACTAGATTAGAATTCGATAATAGAAATTACTTCGATTGATTAAAGCTAAGGACAAAATTGTATTTTAATATTTTTTTCCTTATAAGAACCATCAACTCATTATACTATTCAAAAAGTTATGATAAGAAAAATATTAAGTTGAAGCGACAAAATAATGAACTATTAGGCACTAGTTTTAGTGGGAAAGTACTAAAGTGCTTCCTCCCTTCTTTCCTTTATATCCTTTTATTTGCACACATTTTAAAAGAAACAACCAAATTAATAAGAAAAATTTTAATTCAATAGAAATTGATATATGCTTGATATTTTTTTAGATAAAAAGAATTAATCTCCATTTTTGTAATTATTATATACTCATAAAAAAAATGAATGGTTATTGAATTAATTGTATATATATAGTAATTTTTTAGACCCAAATATCTTAACCTCAAAACTAGTACACATTATTTATAAATAATTTGAATTTGAAATTGTATATAAAGAATGAGAAGAACATTGCCTATAAATGGCCATCAATGTGTGATGTAAAGGATGACAAAACGCAAAGAATTTCTAGAAAAGAAAGTTAGGTAAGAAATATTGAAGAATTTAATTACTTTTTATCCTTCCTTTGTGAGTATAGATTTAAATATTTAATTCTTTGCTTGTAATGTAATTTACTCCTCAAAATATATATTATATAAACATTCTTTCTTATTAAAACACTTACCTAAGATTTGGAAACCCCTTCCCGTTTCCCCCATCATTTTTATTCCATACCAAACCATCTTAAAATTAAAAATAAGAACGTTAAAATTATAATTTTTATTATATAGACATTCAAATCGACTTTCAATAAATCTTAAATTTAATATCTCTTACTAATTTGATATTCATAGTTTATGTATGAGATAGACTCATTGTTTTGTTGGTTTGTTGTAAGGTAATTGAGGGTTAATGTTGTTTTTTGTTTCTAATTTTTGAAGACATTGGTGAAGTTTCTGTTAATGAATCATGACCGTTGTTGGTGTTGTTTCCGACTTTGGAAGCTCAGGGAAATGAAATGTCTTTTTCCAAAGAAAAAAAACAACAATAAACTACACCTATTATTGATAATTTATTAAGAGTAAAGAAGTATTAAATTTGAAGAAAATTGAAAAATGAAAATTGATTTTGCTATAAAAAATAATAATTCCGTAAAATGGGAATGATGAGGAAGTAGAAGTACAATGTGTCAGTGAAGAATGTTTTTTATATATATATATAAATTGAAAAAATGAAAATAAAAGAGGAGGGAGTTAGTGAGTTAGTGAGTGGGACACCGAAAGGTGAGGCGAAGAAAGTTGAAAGGTGTGGTTCCCAAAAGGGGTCTACAGTTGGAGCCGTTATTAACCCCATATGCCTCACACACACCCTTTTCCCTTTTTCTTTTCTTTTCTTCTCCCCCTCTATTATTAGTTTTTTTTGTTTTTTTTATTATTTATTATTAAACTATATGCCTTGCAACAACAACCTCTTTTCTTTTTATATAAATAATAAAATACTTTTGGAGTTTCCTTTCGATTTTTTTTTATAAATAATGTATTTTTAAAAAGTAATCACAAAATTAGGGTGACTGTGAAAGAAATGGCAAAAATAGGTGAGTGAAATCGTGTACCCCGTACACGACTTCAATAAACCCCAGTGGTGTTGTGGACCGAGCCTACGATATCTGACTGGAGTCGTGGACTCGACCCACGTTTTTTGACTGGAGTCGTGTACCCGGTACACGACTCCCCGTACAGTTGGCCAATTTTGTCGCGTATGGTGGAAGTCGTGTACCCGATACACGATTTTCGTACAGTCAGTCAACAGTCAACCGTACGGCCAACCATCTGGTTCACGGGGTGCTGCCATGTGTCGCTAACTTCCTCTTTTTAAAAACCCTAATTCTTCTTAATTCTGTCTTCATTGCCCCGTTTCATATTCTAATTTCCTCTTCCTCTTTTGTTCTCCCTCATTCAGATTTCTAATTTCCTCTTCCTCTCTTCATCTTTCCTCTTCCTCTTTCGTTCTCCCTCCTTCCAATTTCTAATTTCCTCTTCCTCTCTTCATCTTTTCTCTTCCTCTTTCGTTCTCCCTCATTTTGTTATCAAAAAAATTTCAATCTTCCTAAAACAGTTCAATTTCTTTATCCTTTCCACTTCCAATTTTTTTTCCCTTCCTCCTTGTTCTTCCTCTCTTTTGTTTCGATTTTCCGCTTAACTTTTTCTCTACGGTTTAATATTTGCGTCATAATGTATATTTATTTAAAAATCATAGACTGGGTACACGATTTTGTTGTTAAAATTATTTAATTGATTATTTGATTTTATTATTATGTTGATAAAATAATTTAATTTTTGTTGCAGGCTCCTTAAATCCTCCATTGTCTCCATTGTTTCTTCCGATCTCGCAAGGTATGTTTGTTTATTGTAAAAATAATTTTATTTAGATTTGTTATTTCATTTTCTTAATTCATTGAAAAAATTAAATAAATTTAGTTATATTGTATGAATTTAGATTTATTATTTGGAATTATAAAAATTATTATGGAAAAAAATGATAATGTAATTAATAATTTGTAGAATACTAATAGTAATAATAATACTTATTTAATGCACCACCAAACTTATCGTTGCCGATACAGATCGTAGACGCATTCAACGACGACGACGACAAGGCGATGATGTCGTAGAGGGAGATGAGGAAAATTCTTAAGTTGTATAATTTAAGTGTTTTTAAATTTTGCTAGAACTTATTCAAGTTGTATAAATTAAAAATTGGACTTTTTAAAATTAATTATAAATTAAAAGTTGCTAATACGTGATTTAGATGTAGGAGTACTCTTAATAGTATCAAAATATAATATTCTTTTTAAAAATAGAGAACCAAGTATTAAAAAAAAACGTTCAAAACATTTTTTCTCGATCTATCTTAAGCCACAAGATTTCCTTAATAAATAAACAAAAAAATCAATTTATTGATTGATTTGTGATGCATTTCGATAGAGATTGTACAACATCATTTTCAAATATTCCTACGTTTCATACCAAATATATCTTGTATAATATGTGAGAAATATAATTAAATTTGTAAAACTAAACTCAACGGCGTTATTTCATAATGTTGTACAATTTATGAGATTTGCTAAGGCTATGGAAGTTTTTTTTTTAATTAAACTCAACGGCGTTATTTCAATAGGAAGTCTTTTTCATTTATTTATATTTATTGACTTATTAATTTGATCATATTTTAACTACAAATAGTTTTATCGTATTTATGGCTCACCGTTTTTATTTTTTATCGCATTGCCTATTGTCATCTAAGAGAGAAATTTTTCTACAGAAATTTAGGATGTTCTTATAAAATATCACTAATTTGTTAGAGAAATTGTGATACTTGATTATTAGTAGAGAGGAAAAAAATGAAAATTTAGCTACATTTAGATGAGTGAATTAGGATTTGAAAATGATCCAATGAGAAAATGTTGAAAAAAATTATTTCGGTTTTTGTCTTATCAATTCACTCAAAATACCATTTAATGATGTGTTTTACCTTTGGATTTCCAAATTTTGAAAACGAACAAAAAATTAATAATCAAAATTTTGTTATTATTTTTTTTTAATTTGTTTAGAACTCAATTCTTAATTAAAAATAAATTACCAAAAACTTGGACATTTGAACAAAAACTAAAATCTTCACATCTTTTATTTTCATTAGTCTTTCACAAATGTTGTTATTTTAAAAATAGTCAGTCCTTTAAAATCTAATAATTTTTTAATTTTTTTTTTAAGTAAGTCGTGTACCGAGTACTCGACTTCGATCACCGAGTACACGACTTCGATCACCGAGTCATCACGTGGACTCCACGTGGGTCAAACTGGTCCATACGTGGAGCAAACTGGTCAAATGTGTTGACGTGTATAGTATCGAAGTCGTGTACCGGGTACACGACTTCGTCAAATTTCAAAAACTCACCTATTTTTGACAATAGTTTGCCAAAACACCTTATTCTTATCCTTTCTTATTAAACAACCTTATTTTTGTAAATATTTATAGAAAACACATTATTTTTTAAAATAACCCTTTCCTTTCACAATTCTATTTTATTTTACCAATCTATAATTATTTTTAACTTTTTCTTCCTCATTTTATCAAACTTTATTTATTTATTTATTCTTCTCTTCCTCCGTGTACAACTCAACCTTCACAAATATCAATTTAATTGTATTAACTAAAATTTATTAATAGTTAAATCAAATTAAACAAAAATATTGAAAAAATATTTGGAGAATTTGATGATAGAAAAAAGAGGTGTGCAATAATTTAATTTTAATTTAATTTAATTTTACATATAGTACAGGTGTGGAATTTAATAAGATGCATAATAATGAATGTGAAAGGACTTGAGTGAATAGAATACATTGCTCTTTATCTTTATGAACATTACCTTTTTAAAACTTTGGATTTTGATATGTCTCATCATCATGGAATGTACACCAATTTTAGGTTAAATGTTACATTCTTCTTCTTTTTCCACCGTCACATAAACATGTATTCAATTTCATTACATATTAATAAATAGATGTTAATTAAGTGAAACATCAATTTTCTCCTAATACATGTGAAATCATGTTATATTTTATTTGTTATTATTGAAAATTGAAACGAGTTTGAAATTGATGATTAAATCTCTAATCTATCTCCATCTCCATTCGAGTAGAAAGAACAAAAATATTTGATGGAACAAGTTCATGTTGTTGATAGAAAGATGATAATTCTATTTTTATGATAATTATTTTTTGAATGTGAAATGATAATTAAACTAAGATGA
Organism: Cucumis hystrix; assembly: GCA_025688845.1. Classification (NCBI taxonomy): domain Eukaryota; kingdom Viridiplantae; phylum Streptophyta; class Magnoliopsida; order Cucurbitales; family Cucurbitaceae; genus Cucumis; species Cucumis hystrix. The sequence continues at coordinate 25,778,310 of CM046886.1, forward strand.
AGATGTAAGAACACGGATTTGGTACATTTAAAATGAGGTTTTCTTTTAAGACTTTCACATCTCAAACCTAATTAAAACTTAATGAATGAAAAGAAAGATGATGGCCATTAGAAAGGAGGTAGGGGGTGTTAAGAACAAGGTGGAGTGATGATGAGAGAATAATAAAGTATAGGGTAATTCACAAATGTTAAACAACTAACATGATTAGCTAGCTTTGCTTTGCCTTGTGTTCAATCAATCATTTAATATTTGCAACTTTATTATTCAAATCACAATTATCAAATCTCCAAAAGATCTCTCTACCATAAAGCATCTATCTTATTTGTATCTACCTAATTTTTAATAATGCTTTATCAATTTGTTTTTCATAATGTCCCAAAAGCCCATTTAGCCTACAATATAAACAATACACACAATCTCATTAACGATAAAATCTGAAAACTTGGTTAGGTTTTGATATGTGCAACCTAAGTTTGACTCTTGATTTTAAATTCAATTGAAATGGGTTTTCAAACATGTTTAAATTGAAAGCCTAAAGCTATGTAATAACATGTGTGTTTAAGATTTGTTTAAAGATTTATTTCTCTTTTGTAGTTACTTGGTAAGGGAGAGTGATATGGCTTTAAATATTTAGACTTTATCAAGATGTATATGTATATTTAAACTAAATTAGAAGCTATAGCAAAAAGAAAAACAAACTAAGAAGTTAAGTTTCACTGCCATAAATTACATACGTACTCAAAATAGAATTTTTTTTTTTTTTTTTAATCCTTGAACAACAAATATTTTAGTGACGAGAAATAGGAAATATTATGAGTTGAATTACAATTCGTAAATTTAATACATTTTTATTGACAATTTATTTTAAAAAAAGATCGATATTCTAATAAGTTTCAATCAAAGCCATTTTTTAAAGAGATCGACCTTTTTCATTATAGCTCTTCGAGAATGTTGAAGGAAATTTTAATGTTTTTAATTGTGTTCGAGTTTCTATTTTATCGATCTTACGTAAACGTTAAAAAAAATGAAATAAAGTTTTAGAAGAAAGCTAGAATGTTTATTGTTATTTAAACAAGCAATGTAGAGGATTTTGGTACAAACAAGTTAATAAAATTGGATACTACTAATTTCCTTCAACATCTGCCCTTCTAAATTAAGAAAAGAAGAAGAAGAAAAAAAAGAATATTTTATTTTCTCTCTTTTCCAATAAGAAAAGTAAAGCACATATTTTTATTTCAGTTAGTTACATTACGTTGTATTAACTATTAAAAGTGCTTTTTTTTTTCTTTCTAAGAAGTCATTTCTATTTCTATTATCCTATTATAAAAACCGCTTTTATAATCTATAATTTTCTCTTCTTTTGAAAAAAAAAAATAATTTAAGAAATCTGCCCACTAGCTCTCACCTTTTTAGTTTTTGTAATTATGTTTGCTTGATGCTTAGGGTTAATGTGTTTGGCTTTTCTTGATTTCAAATTATTTTATTCGTGAAAATTCCCTTGTTATTAATCTTTAAATGAACTTAATCTCTAAAATAGTATTGATTCTTCCTCCAAGAAAAAACTAATAAAATTCTCTTAATTTTAAGAATTATCGTACCGATACCACCAAAAATGTTTTATTTAGTTTCACCTAATTGTAAGTTGTTTTTATATTTTATGTGTTTATTTGATTATTTGATTATTTGATTATTTTGTAAGTTTCGAGAATGTAGAATCAAACATTATAAAAAAGTATTACAAAATAAGTATAGTTACTCTAGTTACTTTTAAGTTTTTCTTTTTTTTTTTTAAAGTATACTATAATTGATAATTAGAACAAAACATTACAAAATAAAATAAACGTTGTACTTCAATCAATATTGAGATGACAATCAAGATTCGGAGTGTTTTACCCGTCCAAATATGTATTTGAACTATTTTATATGTGAAGTGCAAGATCGTGAACGAACTATGATCTATTGATTATATATGTTACAATTGCTTGAGTGTTTATTGTTTTCAAATTGAATCACAAACTAAAATTCAAACGGTTTTGTAGAGATCTCCTTCTAAAAATTACTTCTTTTAAGACCTCATATTTGGCAACGACTGTTTTTGTATTCAAGAGTAAATTGAATATTTTGAATCATGGGCCCTGAACGGTGGCCCAGTTAGATTGCACAAAACAATATCGGCCCAAGTTGGGTTAAAAGGCCCACTTCTCCAAGTTTGTACTGGAAGGTAATTAGGCATCTCTAAATTCGGTTTATGAAATGAAATTATATATCCTAATTTTGCTTTCAGATATCTTTTCCCCTATGCTATTGAAGTTCGAAATAATTACTATTTTTTTAATCATAATATTTCCCCTAAGTGTGATTTATTTATTTAAAATTTACAAATTCTCTTTAAAGCTATATAAAAATTGACATTAAAATTCCAAGAAATTTACTATACGTACTATTTTAATTAAAAGAAGCAAATCAATGAAACAGCCTCGAAGGAAAATTGAAGAAGAAAAGGACAGCATCGGTGTTTGAAGTCGAATACATCATCAAACTCCTTGCTCTTAAAAATTCCGACTTTGTTTGATTCCTTGCTAAGGAACCCATTACGCCCACGGAAATTCCTTTTTATTTCACTTCTGATTGTCCGCCGGATCCTTGCCTTTTCCGGTCGGAGGATTCTTCATCCTAGGGTTTTGCTTTTGTTCTTAATTATCTCTTCTCAATTCCATCCTTTAACCCCAGGATCAACCATCCTTCCGACCCATGTTCAAGTTTTGGTATCATTTCTTTCGTCTTTTCATGTTTAATTTCATGTAGTTTAACTCTTGATTCATTTTCTTGTTTAAGCTGCTTTCTTGACTTCGCCTACGAATTGATTTTAGATCGAACTTGGTTTCATGGTTGGTTCTCGATTTTGTTAGTCAATTGGAAAATAGTTTGAGGTCTTTGTGGCTGTCAATTGAGGGGTTTAATTGCGCATGTCTGTTTGAACTTCATTTCTTCAAGTGTCTGCTGGATGTGTGCCGTATTTGATTTTAATCTCTGTTTTTTTCTTCCAATTATTGCAAAGGTGAGTTTTTGGGTGTTCGATATCGCTGAGAATGTTAGTGGGTCTTGTTTCATTTGAGGTTTATTAGGGATAGATATACTGTGCGTAGAGCTTGGTCGGACCGAGTTCAAGCATTTTCAATCCCTTATTCCCCCTTCCATACCGTGTTGGCACTTGGAAAGCCAATTTCTTGGGTCCCAAAGAGGGTATAACCTTAGAGCCAGTTTCTTCAAACAGTATTTGTTATGAGGTGTGATGGACTAAATGCTAGCGAAAAATATATCATTTAGACAGTATGTACTTCCATCCGAATTCAGCACTACTACATTTTTTTTAATTACTGAACACTGTATTTCACCTGATTTTGCTTTGGATTCTTCGTACTCCCCCTTAGATCAGTTGATAGTAAATGTTTTGTTCTTTTTTGTTGAATGGTGATTTGATCCAAGTCTATTTAATCCCTTGTTTATTTTATGCTACTTGGATAGTCGTTGACACGTTTGATTATTTTTGTATCCACCTTCAGGGGATCTCAGGAGGAACAGGTTCGCCCTCCACCAGATGTTTCCACACAATCATGGTATCCACCATCTGTTAGCTCCTCTCGCCCTGGAACTCCAGGTAGCACCTCCTCCAACCATTCCAGTTCACAAAGGCTTTCTGATAGGCCACAATCTCCATCACACGTTTCACCTGCTGAAGCTGCAGGCATTATTTCTGCATTGAAAGACAAAAGGTAAAACCAAAGGTCCATGACTACCACAAACTATGCTTGTGCCAACTGCCTTCTTTGATTCTCAGCCACTGCATTCATATTTAAAAGTGTGTGCATGGATTCCATAGATGTATTAGATTGTTTCTTTTTTAAAAAATAAAGATAGTAATGCTACTAGTAACGTTCTCTCTATAGAAATCTCTATGCAAGTTCTGAAGTTTCTCTAGTCATGCCTCTGAAGCTATTCATTTGATAACACTCTCACAGAACTCACCCTTTTTTCTTAAACAAATAACTTAAAAGTTGCTCGTGAGCTATTGAGGCTTTTGGCAGGAAGCGCCAAACTAAATTGAAATCTTGGTAAAGAGAAGAGACCACATGGCTTGAGCATGGGAGGAGTGGAGGAAAAGAATGAAAATTTTCCCCATGGCTGAGAATTGCCGATTGGTAATAAACTGATGTAATGATGCGCCTTCTAGAAGGTATTTCAGCTATTGAGGCTCACCCAACAAGTGATTCCTACAGAAAAATCTAGTCGTCCTTGGTACTCCAGTGATCTAGATGCAGAGACTTCAATCCATAAAATGAGCTCTACAAGGATGATCTACTGATCTTTAGATTGGTCTAGTGTTCATAGGATTTGATTGAAGATGGGATTTTCCCCCTAAAGAAAATAATTTTCCTACTTCTCTAGAGCAATAAGCATAGTTTCTCAATTCCCCTTCCGGTACAAAGATTCTAGAAAAAAGAACTTTCATCGTATCAGCGCTTGATTATAAGTTGTAGAGAAAGAGATAACTCTTAAACATTCCACCCAACAATTGTTTTAGAAACCAGAGTTCTCTCTTTGAGGTTTTTTATGGTTATTTCCACATCTTCATAATTGGGGCAAGTTGTTTTTACTACATTATGAGTAGAGGCAAAATTACTAATTTATCCTACAAGTTTTAGTAGAAGGCATTACCATCATGTTCATATATGTGCTTTGTGCTAAAGTCAACATCTGGAATGATGAGAAGTTATTTGTTTGTTTTCTAGATTCTCTCATTTGTGATCGCTCTTGGTGTAAACTCCCAATAATTTTAGTCTTAATAATCTTTTTATCATTTGGAAGAGATTTTTGTAATCACCATTTGCTAGGGGCTTGACTTTCCTCCTCTTTTTGAAAATCTGTACCATCCACTAAATTGTTTCCTCCCATTTTTCTTCCTTGCTTTCTTTCCAATTGAAACTCCAAACTGCTACCTTTAATATCTCTTCCTTTAATTTTTTGGATGGTGACATTCTTTCAGCGATCATTCTTGTAATAGTGTTTGCTTGTCTATGGGTCCTGTTAACCATTTTTTTTAAAAAAGTTTGATATTATATTTTGTGGCAGTTATGAATTTTCTGAACGAGATTAGAACATTCTTTGTTTCATCATTCGAGGATATTGATCACTTTTTTTCTTCCCTTTTAAATTTGGTCAGTGTTGATGAGTTACGAAAGCTTTTGTCAGACAAGGATACATATAATCAGTTTTTCCTTTCACTTGACCAGGTCAAAATTCAGAACAATGTAAGTTACCCTTTTTCCCCTTAAATCTTGAACTTCTTTAATTGTGAAGCTGAAATGTAAGAAATTTAAGTTTGAAGGTTAATTTGATTGTTTCTAATAGAATATAACTAATATGGTCGTTTAGAGGTAGTGCTATAACTTGGTCTCCAATCCTGAAGTCTCATTTAGACTTAGTGAGTAATAACTGTCGTAGACTGCGTCTGTTCTAGTGCCTACTTCAGTTCCAAGGTCGGATCAGAAATCCTTCTTGGCTTCTGTAAAGCAAGGTAATCAAATAGGATTGTAGGTTCCACAGTGAACTCTCCATGTGAAAGGAACAGCAAGCTCTGACACAACGCATTCTTAACTTATATTAAAACTTGACTGGATTTTGATTCTCGTATTATATCTTTCTTGGCTTAGACTTTGTTAAGCTTGGATGTATTTTCTATTAAAGGCGGAAATTAGCAACATGGCAACAAATAGGATTGTAGGAGGAAGTAAATTTTAATATGTTGCGTGATATATAAATTAAATTTCCTTGCTGAAGCCTGGAAAGTTTAGGCCTGGATTGCTTCTTTTATGGATCCCCCATCTGTGGAGGCATATCGAGATTGATATCTCAATTGCATTGAGGAAAAGGGTTTGAGTGGCACATCGTGCATTAACCTCAAACCATCAAGCCCTTGTCCATGTTGGGAAGCTGCTTGCTGTCCCTTCACTCGTTCTAAGAGTCAAAGCCATCACTTCTGTAATGCCTCGTGTTAACAGAGGAACATTGCAACTATACCAGTTCTATGCGTTAAAACCATCATTTTAATAACTGTTTGATTCATGATTTTTGATGTTTGTTAGGTCCATATTATGTCTCTCTTATGGAAGTGTCGTCGTAGCTTATACACTGAATTATAATACAATGGTGTTTCTAATGTTTGTTCCCTTCATAAATTTAAACCATTCCTGATTGGGTCTTTCATGTTTTCATTTTTTATTAACTGTCACCAGCTGAGAGATGAGCTGCGTAAGGAGACTCTTCAGCTTGCTAGTAAGTAACATATCTTTAATTTTTGTAATGACTTTTATGATTTTCTTTTCTTCTAATCACTTCTTTACACGACAAATATGAACCGTGATTTTAACTTTAAAAGGTGAGAACTTGGAAAAGGAACCACGCATCATGGAACTCAGAAATCAGGTATGGGATTATCAGAAGATAGTGCATTTTCTTGCTTTGTGGTGTTCAGTATTAACTCACTCTTCATGCTGCCTCCCTTCTGTATGTTATCTCACAGTGCAGCATTATTCGGACTACTGAACTGGCTGCGGCCAAGGAGAAGCTAAATGAACTTGACCAAAAGAAAGAGGAGATTTTGAAGCTCTGTTCTCCTGCTTCACTTCTACGAAGACTTCAAGGTATATCGTAATGGTAGTCTTTTGGGTTTTGTAATCATTGATAATTACCAACAAACCTGCTAAGAATATTGGGCCTACAGGAAACATTCCTTTCTATGTTAACGAGTAGAGTAGTCTAGAGCAACTGAGAGATCCTAGTGTAGATATATTCTAATGATTTGTTTGGGTTAACTTTTCAAGTGCTTTAAATATATATCTAGTACATGAAAGTGGTTCCAAGATTTAGAAGAGAGTAGTGTGCTTTGGAACTTCCTTGATATCCTCTACTTGAGAGAATTAATTTCAAAAGCTTGGATTCGCTTGCCTGTTGAAAATTGTTTTTGATTTTCTGTTTGTGAATAGACTCTTACATGTTATTGTAGAAGTTCAATTTGAACAAAATTCGTTATTAGTCCGTCTTAAAATGAATTGTTAGGAAGTTCCCTTTTAGAATTAGAGAAGACACACTTTCTAGTTCTCCTGTTGTAGCATTTTCACACACACCATAGAAAATTTCAACTATAAATCTGGTCATTGCCATGTTATTCAAATATCAAAGGGTTTTGTTTGCAGAGAGTATGAAGGAGACAGAAGAAGAGTCAGACAACCTGCACAGGCAGCTTCTTGATAGAGAGATGGATTTGAGTTCTTTCACTCATAAATACAAGAAGCTTCGTATTAGTTACCACCAGCGAGCTCTCATTCAACTTGCTGCTAGAACCACCTGAAACTTAAAGAACCCTGACAGTGGCAGTCAATGTATATTCTTACCGACCAATTTTACTGCCTTTACTGCTTATGCAATTGCTACAAACTCTTCTTTTTCAGGGTTAGAGGTTGAAATCATTTGAACCCCAGATGGGTTCTCTACCAAGTTCGTGTCTTTTCTCTAGTGAATGTTTGTTCGTTTTACTGATGATAATAAATTGATTCTTTTTCATTTGGATGTTCTTCCCTTATTTCCTTGTAGTCGTTGTAAAATGATATTTGTCCTCTTTTTGTTTCACATTATTTTTCTATACATAGTTTACAAGGTTGCTAGTTAACTACCCTTTTGCATTTTTTTTTTTGTACTCTTATGTAGTTGTACTTTATTAGTGAATTATCAGATCTTTCATTGGGTTGCTATTGCTTTTGTGAATTATCAGATCTTTCATTTTTTGCTTTTGTACGAGTCTAAATTACAATTTGCTCTGCAGTTAAAAATGTGAACGGATGCGAATAAATATTTTAATTATTGGTGAATCTAAGGTAGAGATTTTTTTAACTCATCCAATCCATCTTTTCCAAGTCACCCAGTTTGTCAAACAACACAAAAGTTTCCTATGCTATGTATCATTTGAATAATGGTACTAATAATACAAATCCACAAAAGAATACACTTCCCCTTTCATTTTGTATTTGACAATCATTTTTTGATTTCTCTATAATTTCGTTTGTACGTTCTCTAGTTGTCACCATCGTACTTTCTTCCTAAGAGTAAAAGAGTATTGGTTGACAGGTATTGTTAGTTCATAGTTTGATTGCTTCAATATTGATATGGTTCCTTTGACAAAAAAATTGATTCCATCAATAGCTGTTCCTGAAAAATCAAAATTTTTATGAAATTCTTTACACGTATACTTTACTATAAACATCAATTTAATACCAAATTGGTAACCTTGGTAACCAAACATACCTCACCCACACACACTTGTTTGATTAAAGGAGAATTTAAATGTGCATCAATCCAATATATTACTAAATGAAAAATTCACGTGAACACAGTTGAAAAATAGACGCCAAGCTGAAGAGAAAAAACAATTCATGAATAAAAAGATAATGCAATTTGTAGTTAATTCTAATTTAATGAATATTCTAAACTTCTAATTAATTAAATAACAAATGAAATAAAACACACTCACAAATGGAAAGAAAAATGCTGAGAACACTCACTAAAAAGTTCATTTCATATAGTTAATGAAAAGATTTTTGCTACTACATTCTTAAACAACTTTCAGCTGCGCCTATGAAAGTGGTATCATTTTGTATATGCCAAAATACTCCAAATTCTTTTCTTCTTAATTCTATGACTTCAACAAATTTTCTCTCTCTAAAGATATGAATAATGCTGATTTTACCTGAAAAGCAAAACCAATGCAAGCTCAAAGAGAAGAAACAACTTATTTCATTCTACTAGACAATCCATCTCTTTCTCCCATTTCAATCCAAACATTTGGCGCCCGAAAGGAACTATTAAGTTATACCGAAAAACCTGCAAAGTGTAAACTACATTGTTTATAATGGTTGTGGAAATGCATAAACTAACTCAACGCTAGTTGATAACACGATGTTTCATCTCAAAATCAATTAACAATGAGTGAAATAGTTCGTACCTGATCCCTTGATTTCTTCAAATTAGAATATAAAAAATGATCAAGTTTCGTTAATGGGACCAAAATCGAGCATTTTCTATCAAATGTTCAATTTTAAAATCTAGGGTGTAGTTTGGGAGCAACCCAAATCAAATTGACTAGTAATAGTCTTGAGATAGAAGAATTCCAGCAAGGAACTATTTTAGAATGGTTGGATTAACTAACTTCTGGTTAGGTTAGATAATATAATATTAAATTTATTTTCATTCATCAAAAGTTTTTAGTTTTTAGTTTTAGTGATTTAACATGCTAGAAAGTATACGAAATTGAATAATCTTCCATTATCAAGAAGCCATGAAACTGATAACTAACCTTGTCATTTATGTGTTGCAATTGAACTTGCAAAGCCTCTTTACTCTCAGTCCATATTGAATGATCACCATTGCCTCTACTTTCGAATGCTCTCTTCAACGACAATCGCCATTCGGATATGTTACTCCTGATCTCTTTGTTGAGTTCAACCCATTCAGGTGCACATCCATTCTTGGACAAGATCCGATACAATGTGTCTTCTGCCGGATCAGCATGAGGATTGATAGACAGGTTCAGAGGTTTCCCTTTTCCTGGTAAATTCTCAAATTGCCCTTCTTCCATGGAATTCCAAATCCTCCGCTCAACAACATTTATCAGATCAGTTTCTGACCTGTCCAAAATATCCTAACGAATCAACCCAACAATAGCTGAAAAGCAAAGCTCTTCAATATATTGCAAAATAAAATGTTCATCATAGTGAAGAATACGATAGACTTAATTTCAATAAAATGTTTCAGAAATTGAATAAGAACCATAAATCTACATAGAAATGATAGCAGATAGGCTCATGCATAATATGAATATGACTAGTTTTGCTGTTCATGGGTATAAACTCAAGGTTTGTTTGTTTGTTTGTTTTTTCCAACAGAGATAGAAGTATTGGTAATAAGTTGCTGCATATTTGGTCGATAGTTCAATACCTCTAAGTTTCAAGGATTGGAAGGAAGTGAGCGACAATGAAATCACATAAAGGAGAAAACAATCTTCAGTAAGCGTATTTGTAATGATAATCTTTGTAACAAGAAAAGGAATGCAGAATTCATAGAACACGATCAATTTCAGATACAAAAGAGGTAGACACTGTTTCATGAATTAGTAAAATATCAACCAAAACCAACAATCAGGATTACATCTCGAAAATAAAAACTGAAAGAAAGAACCAGATAGAGGAAATCAAATATAAAGTAAAGGCAGGGATAACCTAACAGAGTTACGTTGGCCTCGGAGCTCTGGAGGGAGTTTACGATCGTTGACTGCGTCTATCACCGATGAAAGACGGTCCACTAACTTCTTCTCCGTTTTCTGTGATTTACCCGGCGGCGACGTCGACGACGACGACGACGACGATGCCCACCTTAGGCTAGATCCGATGAAAGCGGCAGCCAGAGAGTTGTCGTCGGGAAATAATCTCGAAGTTAGAAAAGAGAATGGCTTCGTCGTCGGAAGGCGAGTCGCCATGGCGGAGAATCGAGCTGAGGGTGGGCGCGGCGGAGGGGTTTCCCAAATTAGGAATTTGGCAGAGATTGTCGCCACAAACGGCAATTGGAATTTGGAGCTCTTCCACGTTGCTTCGGTAAGACCTTGCCACGTATTCTTTCCAATAAATACATTTCAACTATTTATTCCCAATTGATATTATCATTTTCATGCCTCTCCTCCCTTTACTTTGAGTTCAATTTGTAATTATTATAAGAAAAGTATTTGCATAAATATGAATTAACGGTTTAAATTAAAATTTTGTGAACATTTAAAGTGCACATGATTGATTTTTGTTTTTGTTTTTATAGACTAATGTTTGATGAATTGAGTATGTAACTTTGATGGAGATGTTGTAATTAATACTATTAACCGCGCTAATCTTGATATGGAAGTTGAAGAATCAAGAAAAAGAATCTATCAATTCACTTTTTACACAAAGAGATTAGAACAGTCAAATTGGTATATAGATTTTATGGCTTAAACAATGTAACCCTTCCTCCCTTGGAGCCACTGAATTAAAATATGCTGAACACAATCTACAAAGTGCACAACTAAAAGTTCTAATTGGATAAACAACAAAACCAAAAGGAACTTGCATTCAAAAGTAGTAATTGAAACAAATTTCATGGGCACATTCAATGTGGTTCGGTAATTCAATCATAAGTTCATAACCATATTTTCATTCATTCACAAGATCAGTAGTAACAGCAACTTCGAATTGAATCCACAAAAAGAAAATTTCGAAAAAGACGATGACTTTCACTAATATTTCCCCTCGTTATCATCGGAACCACTTGTATCAGGTTCCTCGCACATAGGCGAAGTGAAGTAAAATGGTCCGAGGACATACTTGACAAGATCGCGGTACACCAAGCTCGGTCCCCGGAGTTGAACGCCGGAGCGACCACCGGCGAAATCGGTCATGACGTTGCACGCAAGATCCGGAGACGAAACGAGCCGCACCGAGCATTTCTTCGGATTCAATTTCTTGCCGTTAATAAACTTGTTGATACTGATATCAAATTGCCCTAATTCGTCCGTCAGATCGCTCGCGTAATGCATCACTCTGCTTCTCTCATCCAAACACGTTACAGATACCTTACAATCTGAGGTTGAGAGCATCGACAAACATCATTAGAAAATGCGATTTCAGTTTTGAAGTACTTGTTCGTTAATAATTGATTTGTATTACCTTTGAGAGGCTTTCCGTTGATCCACTCGTTCCAGCCCTGAGTGCAGTCCTGGCAGAGAACTTTTCCACCGATATGAATGACGTCGCCGCCTGCTACAATGTTGATGCAGCCGATTAAAAGTGAAGCTGCCATTGTGAGGCGCAATAAAGGTCCCATTTTGAGCTTTTTTTTTTCTCTGAAAAAGCCAGTGTGTGGATCGGGCAGAGTTGCGGAAGTTCATATAGACAAGGAGAAGGAAGAAGGAAATGGAGAGGCACTACTTGGCGACGTGCGTTCCACCATTGGAGCTTCGAGCGAAGCTCCGTTGATTATGTGCTCGAAAGTCAAAGGCAAGGAGATGCAACGTTTTTACTTGAATCTTTACTAACCATTTTTCTTTAATTTAATTTTATTGAATCTTTTCATATAAGCGAAATAACAAACTTATTTACTATTGCCACAAAACAACGAGAAAAAAATTCATTTAGTCATTTTTCATATTTAAAAATGAACCTGTTTTTGAGCAACCTTCAAAAAACTTTCCTTAGAATGGAGTGTAGTTTTTTTAAAAAGAGAGAACAATACTATTTTCTAGCGGTGGTGTAATGTTTTTTTGTTCAATAAATGTGGTTGAAGGAATAATAGAAACTACGTGGCAGTGCCATCAACAGTATAATTTATAAATACCCATTAGACTTTTTTTTTAGATTATTAATGTATAATTCTAGATTAAATTACAAATTTAGAATTCATAGTTTATAAAATTAGAGTTCATCTTTTTTTATATAAATAGTCTCTACGATAGAATTTCAAATAGGTTTTGAGTTTCGACAATTTTAGCATTGATTTTCATTAAATACTCTTTAAGTTTTTTCGAGTTAATGTCTTTTATTAATTAATTGCAAAGATCAAATCCTCATAAGCTAACCTACACTACAAAACGCTTGCTTTTACCGATTCTATGATCCTTGATTTCCGTTTCATTTAAAGATTGAAAAGAAAAACAAGGCTATTCTTTCCAACAGGTTTCATCCATAAAAAGTTTTCAGCAAACTTGCATGACTCTTCACGATATCTAACTCAGAGCCAAATGTTAAGTTAAAGGCAAAACAAAAACTGTGCAGCGTTGCTTCAATCCATTTCTGCATCCATCTTGTTCCAAGTTTTAACGCCTTTTTGGTGTGTGGTTGGCATCAATGAAAATCAGCTATGTAAATTCCTTTTCTATACATTAAATCAATCCAGCAGATTTTAAGGCTGCTTGAATGTCCTCATCAGTGTCTCGAACCTGAAATATAAATTTCAAAAGGTACTGAGATAGAAATTCGATATCCAGATAGGTCAGAAAACGGGTGGAATTCAAATGTTGTCAACCAAAGAAGGAATCTTACCTCTATTACTTCAGAGCCAAAATGCTTCTGAATTTTCTCCATTCGCTTGATTTCCTGATCGCCACAGAGCAAGTTAAACACAGCTCCTGTAGTGATCACACAACAGTCATGAGCTTTCATTTAACAATATACCCAAAAGATTGTATGTTTAGCAACTCTTCATTGCAAATGATACTACAAAAGCGTTTGCAAATAAAGAAAAAAAGCAATGGACGCAATCTTTATAAATATTTTTTATATCTGTGAGTGTCCGGGACAACCAAGGAGCCAGTTTTAAAGATTGATTCTAACCCCTGTAAAGTTGCTTAGCATAAACAATCTAGAAACATGGAGGCATATCCAGGGTTTAGGGCTGGAAGAATTTAGAAACATAGATATGAAAGAACAATAGCAACGGAATCTTACCCTTGCGCCCAAAACGACCTGCCCGACCAATTCGATGGAGGTACACCTCGAAGTTAGGCTCTGATGATGAGGAAGATCTGTATTTCATTGCTTGTGAAGAAGGATCGTGTTTAAGAGGAAGATCATAATTGATAACTAGATTGACCTAAAAAAAACATATATTAGAGATCTGAAAAGGCATCACGTTATATACTATCAGCAAACAGAGTAGCGGATGGATAACTGATATTCGTACTTGCTGCTCATCAAAGCCTCGAGCTAGAAGGTCAGTCGAAATAAGAACTTTTGTCAAACCATCCTTGAACTCTTTTATTATTTTGTCTCTAATGTCATTAGTCATTGCCCCTTGGATGGTAGTCACATCATAACCAAGATCAACTAGTGCCTTGTGTAAAACTCCAGCACTGTTTCTTGTGCCCACAAATATAATTGTTTGACCCAATTTGTCTGCAAGTTCAAAAATTCTCTCTTTTATGACTCGAATTTTAGTTTGTTCATTTGGACATATCAACTTGAATTGCTTCACTCTCCAAAGATAGTTCTTCCTTCTTCACAAACAGTTGGTTGTAGTCTTTAACCACCCTAGAGACAAAGTTTTTAACATTGTCATCGAATGTAGCAGAGAACAGAAGCAACTGAAACAAAGTTTTTAACAATAAGAAAATGAAAAATGAGATTACTATGATTAGAAATGGTTATTTGATAATAGACAAACCTGGCAATGAGAGCTACTTCTCTCAATGTCCCTCATGATTCTCAATGAATCATCCTGAAAGCCATCCTGAATAAAAACAAAAAAAAGAAAAAATAACTACCATTGTCCACCCTCACAATTACTCAAAATAACTAATACATTTAATGGATCATTAATGATACAAAAATATACATTACAAAACTATGATCTTGAATAACAGATCAAGAGAAGATCACTGCTTCCCATGGACACAGATGCTACAATATGTCCGGTCTATACATAGTAACTTACCTCGCCAAGCATATGATCAGCCTCATAAAAAACAAGAATCTTCACGCAACTTACTCCCAACTTCCTCCCTGACATCCATTTCTTTATTGTGCCAGGAGTTCCAATCACAACCTGTGCAGTTGTGGGTGGCCGCTTTGATACTGGCACATAGTTTGCACTGTCAGCGGGAACAGCACACTCTGAAGTTATCCCAGTGTATTTTCCCATTTTCTTAAGAACCTCAATATTCTACAATAATAATATTCAAGAAGAATTAAGATCTAACATAGATAGAAGCCAATGACATTCATTTAAACATAAAAGAGAGCCTCTTACTTGCATTGCTAACTCCCTTGTAGGACATATGCAAAATGCCTGAGGAGCCTTTAAGTTCACATCAACACGACTCAACATCCCAAGCACAAAACATGTAGTCTTTCCAGAACCATTGTGTGCTTGGGCAATTAAATGTTTGTAAGGAGGAGTCAGGATCATAGGCAAACTTATAGCTTGAATTTTACTTGGCTTATGAAATCTCATCTCAACATACAAACCCTTCAACAACTCCTTAGACAGATTCAAATCCTCAAAAGTACTAGCCGATGAATATGGCGTATCACCAATTGTCACCTACATCAAATAAAAAATAAATTAACCGAAAAGCATAACAAGAAACCCCGCATTGCTATACAACCTAGCACACAAACTAAAACCTCAAAACAATTTCACCGGTTGTGAACTATCTAAAAACAGCTCTTTTATATCTATGCAGATCGGAAATTTCAATCATGTTACTTCCAATACACAAAGAACCAAATCCTACCCTTAATCCTCGCTTAAACCCTACAAGTTTCATCAACTAAAATATGACAAGATTCCGCCTCAAATTCATATTTCATTGCCTTTTTCCTATGCCCTTGATTCCTAGACGCCATTTAAACACATTTGATGGAGAAAGTGAGAGACTTACAACTGTGATGTTAGAGTCTATGGGTTCTTCAAGCGTTGTTTCGTCTTCAATTTTAAGGGATTCGATGACCTCGGAAGGCACAGAGGATAAATCTCCAGTATCAGCAACCACATCATCGTCTTCAACCTCGTTTTGGCACTGGTGAAACTACGAATGGGGCAGTACTCGGGGAATGAGTGATGGTGGCGTCACAGTACGAGTCATTGGAGGTAGAACCTGGAGCCGCATCATCTACCATCGGTGGTACACAATGGCGAAGGTGAAGAATCAAATAGTAAAATTGACGGGGGTATTGGAGAGGGCGAAACAGAGAACGGTAGAACTTAGGAGGGAAGAAAAAGAAAAAAGGGTATGGTTTATATATATATATATATTTTTTTGGGGGGGGGTGAAGAAACAATAAAATATATTTTATTTATTAATTTAGATTTTTATTAAAAGTCATTGGGTGGTAACTAAAGTTAAAATTTTCAATTATTTTAAAAGTGTTTACATTTGATGAATATATATATTAAAAGTTGAGGACCAACCTAGATATTTTAATAGTTTATGATAAATGGACAACATTAAAAAAATCATAAAAGGTTTAATTCCAAAATTTGAGATTTTATTTTTTGGTGGGAAAGACCCAAAATTGACCTTTAGAAAGTTAAATAATCACCTACAAGTACACCCAAAATGATATTTAAAGCATATAATATAAATTTATATCAATGCATAAAAGAAAGGGGTACTTCCGACTATTCACATCCAATTTGGACTGTACATGCTGGAGCAGATCCATGGCGGTTTAAAGCCTAAAAGCTTTTTTATAAGTCGAACTTTATTTCTTAATCCAAAACCAAATATTTTCTCCCCAACTCCATGGCAATGTGCAGAATCAAACCCATAACTCGATCTTTCCTCATAAATCTTCCCATTTGACAACTCAAAACCAACCCACAAAATTCCACCGGAAATGCGGGCCTTCTCTTACTTGATCTTGGCCTTAGCATCCGTCGTTCTGCCGGCGACGGTGGTCTACTGTGTCTTCCCTGTTCCACTTCTCTCTCTGTACAGGGCTGTCCCTTCTTCTTCCCCTGTCCAACTCGAGACCCTTAGAGCTCGGGACAGACTCAGACATGCCAGAATCTTGCAAGGTGTTGTCGACTTCTCAGTCGAAGGTTCTTCCGATCCATTGCTCGTTGGGTACTTTTTGCTCTTCATTTCAAATTCTTTAGATTTTTGTTGTTTTTAGTAGTTGGTTGTGTTTCTATATCATTAACTCTAGGATTATTGTGCTTTTCTTGGATTATTATCGATTTCTGTGTTTTGTGATATTTTCGTCCTGTGATACTCTGTTTAGCGGCTGGTAGGTTGTTCAGGAGTGAGCGAGAGGAAGATATGGAATTAAATCAAAGAAAGCGAAAGAACGATAGTGGAATCGATATTATTGACTTGAAACTGAAAAAAAATGCTTTATATTCTCCTTTTTCTTTTCTTCTGTTATTCTAACCTGGAAGAGTAGTAATAATTAATAAATGCTACTTTACTTCTTTATTTGATTCTTCTTGTTCTTTTATTTAAATATTTCTTGTGTTTGCCACTTTACTCACGCCGTATGTTATAAAGCAAATATAGCCGTTTGAATTTCATGGATGGTTCTGTTTTGATTTAATCAGACTAACTCTCTGAACTTTATTTCTGAGTGAACTTTTTTTTTTTGGTTGTTGATGGATTGTTCAGGCTTTACTTTACCAAAGTCAAATTGGGCACTCCTCCGATGGAATTTACGGTGCAGATCGACACTGGAAGCGATATATTGTGGGTCAACTGCAATTCTTGCAATGGCTGCCCCAGATCAAGTGGACTTGGAGTAAGAGTCTTTCTTTTTATATTCTCTTTTGGTAGTTTCAAATTACCCCATGGTCTGCATGTTGAAATTCTTATTTTAGTTTACCCTGTGCAGATTCAACTAAATTTCTTTGATGCTTCTAGCTCATCAAGTTCTTCACTCGTCTCCTGTTCTGACCCAATATGCAATTCCGCATTCCAAACGACTGCAACACAGTGTTTAACTCAGAGTAATCAATGCAGTTACACTTTTCAGTATGGTGATGGAAGTGGAACATCAGGTTATTATGTATCTGAGTCCATGTACTTTGACATGGTCATGGGACAATCTATGATTGCTAACTCTTCAGCTAGTGTTGTTTTTGGGTGAGTTAGGGTGCGCACAAATTTTACTTTCTGAATATCCTAACACGCGTAATTCAAATAGACTCAATCAGAATCTGGTTTGAACTAACCTTTTACCTCACTATCATGCTACTTGTCGTATTATGACTGTTATTATGTCTATGCACATGAAGAAGAATATGAGTTTAATGTTTGTCTCATCATACCAGTCATATTTTGATACCAAATATAATATATCCTCTGGTACATTCTCAATATATTTTCTCCTTGCTCAATGCAGAAATGCATTTATTTTTACATTTTTTGAAAAGACGCTGACATTACTGTATGAATCTTTAAATACAGTTGTAGCACCTATCAATCAGGAGACTTGACTAAATCAGACCATGCAATAGATGGCATTTTTGGATTTGGCCCTGGGGATTTGTCTGTTATATCACAGTTGTCAGCTCGAGGGATAACCCCTAAAGTATTTTCCCATTGTTTAAAGGGAGAAGGAAATGGTGGTGGCATATTGGTTCTTGGTGAGGTTTTGGAGCCAGGAATTGTGTATAGCCCACTTGTGCCCTCTCAGTATGTCCACCTTCATCATTCCTTTTTCTAGAAATTTGTTATTTTAAAATAAAATGTCAAAGTAAAACAGTAAACATAGGGGATCATCTTTTCTGAGAACAGTTTTTCAATATTATAGGCACATGCAAATTATATTCAGAAAGAATTTGGTATCTTAGAAGCCTAAAAATAGAGATCTTACAACTGAAAAACCACAATTAAAATAGTTGCAACTAATTTCGATTTATTGGATTCAGTTTTTATGTCAAGACTACTGCCAATTTGAATGTGCCTTTTGCATTCATTGCTGATTTTACTTTTTGGAAAGCATAAGCTACTTGTAGAGTTTCCTTTGTCACAAATGATTGTGCTTTGATGATTGTTTTCTTCTGAAAGCTACTCCTTTCCTGGATGATCCCACCCTAGCTTTGAAACTAGGAAGTAGTAAAATTAAAGATTCTATCAATGTAAACTTTTATTTTATTCTAGCTATGACACTCTTTCGAAGTTATGAATTTGTGTTGCCATCCAGCACGAGTCACCTGTTTCAGGTTTTTATTTCACAATTGTTCTTCTGTAAATAGAAAAATGTAGTATTTCTCTGTTAGGTCCCTCCTCCCTGTAATCAGTAAAACCCAAGCATGCAAATATCCAAGATAACAGAGCAAGAGTTTCTCTGTTTCTATATCTTTACCAACGGAAAATATGAACTAAGTTCAACAAACAAACAAGATAACAAGAACAGAAAATACAATAAGGAATGTAGGCTTGCCGCATTTGAGAGAGCTGAGCAATTCTCTCCAAGAAGACTCTTCCTCCAAATTCTTCACACCCAGCCATATTCCTCAAAACCCTACATAACCCCTAATTCCTTCAATCTCACTTTTCTATTTCATGTTCCCCTCTCTTTCACTATGCATTCCCACGTTCCACTCGGTCTCCCCTTTTCTACTCCTCTTCTTATAATATGTATAATTGAGGGTCTTACAGTAACTATATTTGGAATATCAGGCCTCACTATAACTTATATCTGCAAAGCATCTCTGTCAATGGTCAGACACTGCCAATTGATCCATCTGTGTTTGCAACCTCAATAAATCGAGGAACTATTATAGACTCTGGGACAACATTGGCTTACCTTGTCGAAGAAGCATATACTCCATTTGTCAGCGCTGTAAGTTTATTCCCCATGTTCAAATAATGTTTTGTTCTTGTTGTGACGTAGTAATTGTACAGGTTAAGGAATAAAAATAAAATAAACATTTAAAACTCAGCTTCCATGTCAATTTCCATCACTCATTTTGAGGGGAAAGTATTCAAAAGAATTGTTTTAATACCATTTTAAAGGTTAAAGGTCACTATGGAACTTTTTAAAAGTTAACTAGCAAATATTCTTATTGTCTTATACATGCAACTAATCAATGTGTGTTTTTCTTTTGACTTGTTTAGATAACTGCTGCTGTTTCCCAGTCTGTAACTCCTACTATTTCAAAGGGCAACCAGTGTTACCTAGTATCCACGAGGTTTGTCTCTACTTCTAACTATATCAAAAGAGGTGTAGTTTGATCTTCAACTAACCCAAGAATTGAACGGGGGCAAAAATCTCTTCTATGTGCAGTGTGGGCGAGATATTTCCTCTGGTTAGCTTAAACTTCGCGGGCAGTGCATCCATGGTGTTAAAACCCGAGGAATATCTTATGCATCTAGGCTTTTATGTAAGTTGTTTGAGATTCATTCCTTCAATTGTACATTGACTAGAGTGTTGATATAATACTAATTTGCCATAATCCATTGGGCTTAAGGTTTTAGGTTGGTGGGTGATTTTACATCGTATGAGAATAGGAGGTTCTGAGTTTGAACCTTGTAAAGTTATTTCATCCCTAATTATTAATGGATTTCAACTTGTTGAAACTTCAACAAATTTTCGAGCTTGAGCTCACAAGTATAGAGAAGTGTTAGATTGCTGATATAGTATCAAATTTTACTGTATAACTCATTAGCTTAAGCTTTTGGGTTGACCGGTAATTTAACACTGATTAGAAATATTTGATATTGCTTTATCCTTGCAGGATGGTGCTGCATTGTGGTGTATTGGTTTTCAGAAAGTTCAGGAAGGAGTAACGATTTTAGGAGGTTAGTACGGAAACTTGGACATTTCTTTTTTAATATGAATGTCTGCCAAATCTTGGGCAATAAAATGCTCAGACTCCTTTTTGTAAAGATCAAATTGCATCTGTGTATCAATCCGATCCCACGAATTAATGTGTACTTGTGATTAATCATTGAACCTTGTTTTATGTGTCTTCGTCTTCCAGATCTTGTTATGAAAGATAAGATATTTGTATACGATTTGGCTCGCCAGCAAATTGGGTGGGCAAGCTACGATTGTAAGTTGAATGGACGTACAAGGCATTGTGTATAATAAATACGTACAACTCCATTGAACAACTTTAATTCAGTTTTATTTTGTGAAAAACAAACTTCATTTCCAGGTTCTCAAGCTGTAAATGTATCTGTCACAACTGGGAAGAACGAGTTCGTCAATGCAGGACAGTTAAGCGTGAGCAGCTCGTCCCGAGATAAGCTCCTTCAGTCACTAACTATGGAAGCACTAGCAATGTTAACGAGTCTCATTTTGTTCACCCACTCCCAGCTTCTGTAACTTTAATATGTAGTATTCTCACTTCTGAAATCCCCATTCTTTACACCAATTGTTTGCCTCTCCAGTCTATATTTAAGATGATTGGTAGTGGCTGTTTAGTGTGTTGTGATTTTTAGACCATGAGAGATGCAATGGGCCAGAAAGTCGATTCACAGCTTGAAGATATTCTGGCCAACTTCTTAAATTGGGCCTGGCCCATATTTCGAGCAATGCTAGAAGTGTAAATTATGTGCTAGTTTGTTGTAGAGAGATGTTCATGGTGATAATTAGCTTGAGCTTTTGAACAAATATATTGCTCTTAGTCTTAGATGGTAGTGTCTGGTAGATTTGAATTCCTCATTATTTTTCTTTCAATGTGCATTTGTAATGTTATTCTGTTATCTTTCCAAAGAAATGTATTTAAGATGATTTTTGTGGCTTATTCCTTATTGCTTTCCTTGGATTATATTATATCCAGTAATCTTTCGTACATAACATTATGATCAAATTTTCGACCTTGTTTTTTAAGGTTTCTGAATTTAAGAGTTTATAATAATTTAATAAATGAATTCTGAAGATTAAAATTTTCAGTCTAATTGATTCATTCCTAGAAGTTAATAATTTGAATTCAATTCTCGTAGTTGTATTAAAAAAGTTACCGGACAAATTTGTATTTTGTGGTCTACTTTACACTTTAATTTTGTATACCAAATATCATTAACAAAACCTATAAATTAGATCCAAATAACAAAAATAAAAAAGATCAAGATAACTTACTTAACAAATTACGGCTGCCAAATCAATAATTGATTACAAAATGTTTGAAAATAAACTTTTACTCGAGTTTTTTTTGGAAGGGTAAGGGTTTTGTTTGGCCCAATTAATTAGTAAAAAAAGGGTTTATTTTTCACAAATAATTAATTGATTTCATTCTTTGACTTCGTAACCTTTTCCAAAGTGGATTCTTACTTCTTCCCCATCACAAGACAGCCAAAAAAAGAAAAGGAAACGGATAAAAATAGACCTTCCGCCCTCTTGTTTGAAGAATTCTCTATTTTATTACTAATCTCACCCTCTTCCGCCCTCTTGTTTTCTACTCATTCCCTCCTATTTTCATGCAACCCTCCGTTGAAATTTCCAAGTACTCTCATTCTTACCGTCTACCTGCTCTACCAGTATACCATTTACTCCAAAATATCAGTATAACCATTCACTTCATACACGACGCCGTTTAACCACATTAAGAATATTACACTTTTACAATAATAATAACAAAATTTCAAGTTAATTATAATTTCCACGTCAGATTAAAAAGAAAAACAAAAAAGAATCAAGAAATTAGGGAGCGGAAGTTGGATTCCACTGTGGGATATGGCGCGTGAGCTCGTTTCTATTCCGAATCTTTTATAGCTAACGGCTCAAGCACTGGATCCATGCAAAAGCCTCACTCTCCAAAATCCTTCTCTTCTTTCTTTCTTCTTCTTTTTCCTTCTCTCCAATCTCCCGTTCTAGAAACGGAAATTCAATTTTCTTCTTCTTCTTCTTTCTTTCTCACTCTCTCACTCTCTCCATTTATTCCATAATAATCAACCACAGATTCTAAAGAAAACCGTCACCAGCATTATTCAGGTTTCGTCGTCTGTGGCTTTTCTTATTATTATGATGTTGTTGATGATGATCTCTTTTTCTTTCCATTGCAGGTGTTTGTGTGATTTGCGTTTCAATGGCAGCAGTTTCTCACCCTACGGCTCATGCCTCTCCGGCTTCCCTCTACGTTGGAGACCTTCATCCTGATGTTACTGATGGACAGCTCTTTGATGCTTTCTCTGGATTCAAGAGCCTTGCCTCTGTTCGTATCTGTAGAGATTCTTCCACTGGACGCTCTCTCTCTTATGGCTATGTCAATTTTATTTCTCCTCAAGATGGTACGTATATCCGTTTTTTCTTCTCTTATTAAATTATTTCTCGTTTCATTCTTAAGTATTCCGTACATTTGTTTCGTTCGTTTTTTGTTTTTTGTTTTTATTTCTTTCTTGTTTACAGAAATTATTAAATGACGTACGATCGATTAATAAAAGACTATATGAGTCTTTGGATAATATTCGTTGAGATTCCGATGAATTTATTGTTATTATTTAGCTTATTGCAGAAAAGAATGTTTGCTGATCACGGTTTTAGTTAATTTAATTTATTCTTGTTCTTGATGAGATTTGATTAAAAAAAAAAGGAAAATAATAGTAATAAAGAGGTTGTTTAACCGCCGGTTAAGGCTTCTGTTGTTTATTTGCTTTCACCAACTTCCTTAATTTTCTGTTTTTTAATAAATTTTTATTCATCATTTTGCTGCTTAATTTGGAAATAGTGGTTTCTGAGATTAGTTCTTGGATGAGTATTTGAAACTCTATAACTGTTGAGTAAATGATTTTGTGACGACTATGTATTTTTGTTCTGTCTGTCTGATTTAATACAGCAACCAATGCCATAGAGGTAATGAATCACAGTATGCTGAATGGAAGAGCGATTCGAGTCATGTGGTCACGTCGCGATGCTGATGCAAGAAAAAGTGGAATTGGAAACGTGTTTGTTAAGGTTTATGCTGTTTTTACAGAGAGAATAATTTGGCCTGTAAAATGAATATCACGTTATATGCATAAAATTGACATTTTAATAATTGTCTTCTTTTGTTCTTTTTCTGGTTAACTTGACTAACCAACACAGAACTTGAGCGATTCAATCAATAGTTTAGGACTTCAAGAGCTATTTAAGAAATTTGGAAATGTTCTGTCCAGCAAAGTTGCCACATCCGATGATGGAAAGAGCAAAGGATATGGCTTTGTTCAATTTGAGTCTGAGGAATCTGCAAATGCTGCCATAGAGTCACTGAATGGATTTACTGTTGGGGATAAGCAGATGTAAACACAGCCCTTCTCACTTCATCAGCCATGCAATGAAATAATTAATATACCTGAGAATTCACAATTTTTAGTAACTGTTCGATGTTTATTATTTGTATGTGTTAATTTACATTCATCACATGTGTCACAGATATGTTGGAAAGTTTGTCAGGAAAAGTGATCGAGTTTTGGCCAATCCTGATATTAAATATACCAATTTGTACGTGAAAAATCTTGACCCAGAAATTGGGGAAGAGCATTTGCAGGAGAAATTCTCTGAGTTTGGAAAAATTTCCAGCATGATTATTTCAAGGGATGAGAATGGGGTGTCAAGGGGTTTTGGCTTTATCAACTTTGAAAACTCTGATGATGCCAAGCGTGCATTGGAAACACTTAATGGATCGCAACTTGGTACAAAATACACCTTTTTTTTTGTACCCTTTGTTCTCAACTAGATTATTTAATTGAATTAATGTCACTATGGGTCTTTCTTTATCAGGTCCTAAGGTTATCTACATTGCGAGGGCACAAAAGAAGACCGAGCGTGAGGAAGTATTACGTCGACATTATGAAGAGAAATGTAAGGAGCAAGTGTTAAAATACAAGGTACCTTTTAAAACTCGTTCTTTTCATTCTTGGTATAATTAGTCTCTTTTTTCCTAACAAACAACATGTTCCTATCACACATAGGGATCAAATGTGTATGTGAAGAACATCGATGATGATGTTACTGATGAAGAACTAAGCGAGCGTTTTAGTCAGTTTGGCACCATCACTTCATCAAAACTTATGCGAGATGACAAGGGAATAAACAAAGGGTTTGGATTTGTCTGCTTTTCCAATCCTGATGAAGCTAAAAGAGCTGTGAACACTTTGCAAGGTACATTAGTAGTTGATGAGTGCACAGGAACTACTAATATAAATTTTTTCTTAAACATTCAATATACGTGTTTAGTTGTGTTGCTCGTGTTACTGAATTGTTCAAGTTTTGAAGGAAGTTTTCATTTTCTTCCTTACTCAAACTGAAATTTGGTTAGGCAATCTTGTACAAACTTGAATCCATGGATTTGTAGAATTAAGCAGAGTTTAAGAATGAATGTTCAAGTATGAATTGTTAGATGGAAAAAACTTAAAAATATATTTTACACAGCTTAATTGGCATCTATTTCTTGTTTTATTGTCAGCCTATCATATATTTCTTATGTTCTATTGGTTAAGTCTCTGCTAATTGCCATTCCTTGGACACTGTATACTGTATACCCATAGGATGCATGTTTCACGGGAAGCCGCTCTATTTGGCAATAGCACAAAGAAAAGAGGATAGACAAATGCAATTGAAGCTTCAGTTTGCTCAACGGCTGGCAGGGATACCAGGACCGTCAACTACAATTTTTCCTGGTGGTTACCCACCTTATTACTACCCAGCACCTGGTGTTGTTCCACCTGTAGCATCTCGTCCAGGTCTGATGTTTCAGCCTTTAGGTATGAGGCCTGGGTGGAGACCTAACACGTATACATCTCCTGCAAGACCTGGCTTTCAACCTTCACCACTACCTATTGTAAGTTGAAACTTTTCTTGGATTGAACCTATATGTCGGTTTTTTTGTATGCCATTTTAGATTAAAAAAAAAAAATTAAGCATTCTTTCTTCATTTTGTCTTTTCAGCAAGAGTGGAATTATTGTTATGATTCTTAGAATCTCTAACGTTTACTCCACAGATACCGACTGCTTCGAGGCAACCCAGACAAAACAGAGGCAAAATGAATGGACCAATTCTTTCTCATCAGAATGGAGTCCAATCTGTCTCATATATGCAAAATTCACAAGATGCCAATCAGTCAGTAGTTACTGCAAAATCATCCAGCAATCAGCAGGTAAACTGTTTTGGTCTTTCTACGAATTATTCACTTGCCTTCTTATGCCCTCGTTTTTGTCCCATTCATCTGATTTTTAGAGTGGAATAGACTTTATCAGAATGGTTTCTATGGTAATCTATTTTTTCTTATCTGTTGGGATCTTTTCAATTTTAAACATTCTAGAATCACTCTCAAACATATGCTTGTTAGAATCATTCTCAAACATGTCCTTAATCAGTCATTGACCATTCTAAGGTGTTATATTCATATGGTGTGTTCTACTGTAAAATATGATTTTCTGAGGTTTCTGTTGTAGTGGACCGGACAGGTTAAGTATGTCCCAAATGCTCGCTCATGTGAAACGAACAAAGCTTCTGGAGCCTCAGCTGCTGCTGCTGCTGCTGCTTTTAATTCTATTGGAGATGTCTCTCAGGGATCACAAATACTGAGCAGCATGCTTGCTTCCTCTCCCCCAGACCAACAGAAACAGATCCTTGGGGAGCATCTTTACCCCTTAGTCCAAAAGCGCAAGGTACAACTGATTGTGACCATATAACTTAGAGCACGTTTGCTTTTTAGGAGCGATTAAGAAATGATTGTGCCAAAGTTCACAATATAGAAATGACACTTGCAGCCGGACCTTGCTGCGAAAATTACGGGCATGCTTCTGGAGATGGACAACTCGGAATTGCTACTCCTGTTAGAGTCACCTGAATCTCTGGCTGCCAAGGTTGAAGAAGCAGTGCAGGTGCTTAAGATCTCAAAGACTAAGCTCTCCAACCAAGACACACTCAGTTTCTTACCAGCTGAGCTTGCAGTTAACTGAAAAGGAAGCAAAACTCTCTTCCAACTCATCAAGTTCACTTCCTCAGCGAATTTTTGGTAATTCATTCCTTAACTCGAAGTCCTGTGAGAGTATAATTTTTCGGTACCGAACATCAGCCAGCTGGCAAGGCCAATCAACCATCTCTAGTTTCTGGCCTGGAAGATTGTTCTACTTTCCAGATTTTGCAGTCATTTTCTTTTTCCATCTTATGTTGAGGAACACTTCAATCTTCTTCCATTTTGCTTAGAAACTACTAACTTTTTACTAGTCTCTTGGTAGTACCTTTTCTTTCGTCAGGGTCAGGATGGATGGCTTGTTTGGAACTTGGATTTGTTGAATGCTGTTTTCTAATTTTGATTGATAAAATTGTAGAAAGCATGTTTGTTTTGTTTTTAGTGTTGCAATGCTTAGACTTGATAACTTCAATAATTCTACTTTATTCTGTTTAGAATTTAAAAATAATGCATGACAAAGTTCTATTCACTAAAGTTGCGTTTTTAGGAAATCCCTCCGCTCAAACTCTAAGGGTGTGTTTGGGGGAAGGGTTAGGTTATGGAAGATTAGTGTTATGATAAAACTAGTGTTATGATAAAATTAGTGTTATGATAATATGTGTTTGGGGTAAGAGTTATGTAGGAAGAGTTATGAAGTGATTATAATAAAAAGTGTTTGGAGGAAGGGTTATGTATGAAGGGTTATGGGGTGGTTATGATAAGATGTGTTGTTTGAGGGAAGAGTTATGTAGGTAGTGTTATAAAATTTATTTTCTTATACATTTTTTTTTTTAAATTCGTATTCTAAATCTAACACAAATTTTGTATATTTAATTTACCAAATTATCTTATTTTCTTAAAATAATTTTCAGTAGTTTCTTTAAATGTGTATTCTAAATCCAATACATAGATTTTGTATAATTAATTTTTCGAAATATCCTATTTTCGTAAAACATTTTTTAGTCATTTTTTAAATACGACGTCAATTTTTAACTTTTTGATGTAATTGTTACGTGCAAATAAATTATTAATTTTTTTAAAAAAATTCATATTCTAACTCCAATACACAAATTTTGTATATTTATTTACCAAATCGTCC
This sequence comes from Cucumis hystrix, assembly GCA_025688845.1. NCBI lineage: Eukaryota > Viridiplantae > Streptophyta > Magnoliopsida > Cucurbitales > Cucurbitaceae > Cucumis > Cucumis hystrix. The sequence goes on from CM046886.1 coordinate 25,805,858, forward strand.
TAGTTTTTGCAAAACAATTTGTCTTAATTTCTTTAAATACGACATGAAATTTTCAATCTTCTTTTTTTTTAAGTAATCGTTACGGTTGAATAAATTACTATTTTTCTTTTAAAGATAAAACAATCTTAATTTTCTTCTTACCTAAATATTATGTTTTTTTTTTCTCTTTTTAAATTAGAGGATTGTGGTTCCAAGGAGCAACAAAAAATGATAAAAAATTATAATGAATCAATGAAAGATATAAAAATAAGGAAGAAGAAGGAGAAAAAAAAAGTACATTTTGAAAAGTAGGAGAATAATTTGGTAAAAAATTTAGATTCAAAATTTAATTCAAATAAATCTTAAAGCAAATTTCGCCATTAAATTGATTTTTTAAAAAGAAAATTCTTATACATTTAAAGTTTAAATACTTCCAAAAAAAATATATGTTATTTAAGGATGCAAAAGTTATTTAATTTAATATTAAATCGTTTGATTTGATTTTGTTTTGATTTTTTTATAAATTTAATAAAAATCATTTTTTAGAAATTTATTTAACTTAAATTTATCATAAATAGTTTAGATAAATATTTGAAAGGTGAAAAACGAATAAAAGACATGAAATAATAAAATTAAAAAAAAAGTTTAATACGACGAGAGCTAAATAAGTAAACTAATCATAATTAGTATTTAATTAAAATTAATTTTGTAAATAAAATAAATTAAAAATAATATTCTTTTAAGATTATTAAATTAATTAAAAACAAATGATATTTGATAAATAAAATAGTAATTTATGGATTGTAATAAAATTATGGAAGTTGAAAATATAGGATTGTAGGTTTATGGGAAGTTGAAGAGGGATTGAGAAAGAAGAAAGAAAGGGAAGAGGGATTGAGAAAAAAGAAAGTGAGGGAGGAGGGGTTATGCTAAACCTAAAACAGGGGTTATGATAACCCTTCCCCCGAACAAGGGTTGGGTTATCATAACCCTAATCCAATAGTGATAACCCTTGGGCCAAACGGCCCCTAAATGTTTTGAGGGAAAAAAATGTTTTAGGCTCTCTATTCTAAAAAACAAAATATATTTTTTAAAAGTTTTTTTTTCATTTTCAAATTTTCTTTATAATTTTAAAAACAAATTTGTTTAAAAAACCATGAAAGTTACCCAACACAATGTTTTTTTTTTAAATTAATTTTAAAAAACAAATAGGTTATCAAACATTTCGGATTTTAAGTTTGATTATCTTCACCATGATTTTTTTGTATTGATATTATATATTTTGATGATATATTTCAATATATTATTATACTTGTAACAACACTCAGACATAATGCATTTTTAGTCATTATGATTTGACTTAATTGTAAATTTTAAAAGGGCTCTTAAGAACATTAACAAATTTATTTTTAAATTGATAAAATAGTAAAACAGGAAAATCAGAACAATGTTTTAGATGGAACAATATCTTAAATGCCCTTTCATTTAAATGAAAGCAATGTCTTAGATGGAGCAATCACACATTAATTTTTTTATTTACTCTTTGGTTTTTTTTTCTTGATTTTGTTCCCTAATAATGCAAAGCTTGGTGGTAGCTTATTAAATATATATATAATATAATATATAGTTATGATGTCTTGGATTTAATACATATACTTATTAAAATATATTTTTCTTTCATTAAAACTAATTTTATAATAATATTAATAAGTGAATTACAAGAATTTTGTAACAACCAATACAATGAAAAAGAAAAAATATGATAATTGTAACAGCCATATAATTGTTGTATACTTGACAATAATTTATTATTAGCCAACCATCGAAATAGTAATTATATTATATATATATATATACTAATTATTAATATGCATATAAATTCATCATGCTATTTATATTTAAATTTATATTTAAATTATTGTGTTTAGAATAATCATTATTCATTTGTTAGTTTTATTGACATTATTTGTTATTATTTCAACAAAATTAAAAAAAAGAAAGTTGGTTTTATAAATAGATTTTGTATTCTCACCATAATTTCACTGATGATGTCACACTATAGGTTTTATAAATGCCAATACACATATTTCTTAAATCTATAGGTTAAAAATAAACATTTTCCTCCAAAAGTAATACAAGATTTTGTTGCGAAAGATAAGTAACCAACGTCATTTGCTCTATCTAAACATTACTTAAACTAGTTTGAAAAATACTGAAGTCATATCACTCAAACAACATGACTTGCAATAGTGAAACCCGAAAATACTAAAAATCATAATTGATCATATTTTTTCCTCCTTTCACTGATACCAAACTCTTAATGAAAAGATCACTAGCTTCGAACCTATTAGGTTTTCCATAAGTTACTTCCCCATCTATTGGGAGCTTTCTCAACTGTTGAGTTTTATAATTATACATAATCACATGTCCTTCACTAGACTCCATTAACAGTTCTTCACACCTTACAAACAACAATGGGTGCACAACTCCAAAAGGAGGGTCAATCGTCAATAGCTTCGACCACACCAAATTCATCCTTCTCCATCTCCCAAATGTCAATATTTGTCTCATTACTTTCAAATGGATAAACAAAAAGAACAATGGACTTATTCAAAACCCTTAAACTTATTTTATGTTTTTTGTCATCATAGCTCTCCGGTAATGAAACTTTACCAAAAATCTCTTCCCTCATGTCAAATGTTATAATATGGTCGGCTTCGGAAATCATTGGTTCACCGTATCCCCACCAATAAAATATTCCTTCGTGGTACATATCAAATGTAGATGTGCATGATGCACTGCGACAAATATCAGGAGCTCCAATTTCTCTCCATTTATCTTTGCTCAAATCATAAATTTCCACTCTCATCCTGAATTCTGCTTGTCCTCGACAACTCACAATTCTAACAACTTTGACAACTAATATGGCACAATACATGCCTCCAAACTCTTGTCCACCAACATCCCTCCTGTGAGATAGAGTGACAGATGAGAACACAAAAATACATATTACCATTAATAAAACTGAATATGGCCACTACTATTCTTGATAATGATGCACATTCTGCACAGACGAATGGAACTGCCAATCAGAAACTCTAAAAGGATGAAACATTTGACAGAAAAATTGGTGCAGGGGTTTTTGGAGGAATTAATGGATTGCACTTTCACCCAACCATAACAAACAAAAGAAAACTGTCCAAACACACAACCTAACCTCCATTTATTTTATGTTCAAACTATCCTAAATCTTTGTTCACAAATTAATAAATGTAATTAACTAAACCAATCTATTATATATTAAATAACCAATTATATATTTTGTATTAATGTTTTAAAAAATCAACCCAAATTTTAAAACTATAATTTTTGAATTTCTAAAGGATAATATTTGTATTAATGTTTTATGATGATGAAGGTTTGTTGAAAGTTTTGTGTGTCTTCTTCTGTGAGGGCAGAGGAGATGTTTGTTTGTCAGTTCCTCTTCTAAGGGCAACTCCCATCCTTTGGCATTTCTCCAAATTCCCATAGAAAGAAAAATCTCACACTGTTATTCCATTCTCCTGATGTGGGCATCAAGAAAGTTCAGTATTTTTGGACCCAGTAACGTTACGATTATATTATATATTTTTTTTATTTACTCTTGATTTTGTATCCTAATAATGCAACGCTTGGTGGTAGCTTATTACATATATATATTTAATATAATATATAGTTATGGCCACTTCAATATTATCAATAATGCTATGTACTCTTTCTCTGTGTTGTTGAAAATTTGAAATTATATGTTGTTTTCTTTGATTGACTTCCAACGATTATTTTGATTATGTAGAACCAAATAGAAAGAGTTATTCTAAGAATTTGAAATAAACTCTTGTTCAAATTTCTTATCCATACCAGAATTATTCTAGGAATTATATCAATATTCATTCAGTAAACACTAGAAAGAGAGAGGGTCTGTTTAATAATTATACCAACATGGCATTGCATGATAATAATATGAAAATGTTATTTATTATTGTTTAGTATATAATAGTTTGTTTTTAAGTACATGCCAAAGCAACTTCCTACCACACAAATGATTTTGCACAAGTGTTACTAACAAACGTAGGGCAGTCGATGAGGGTAGCACCATCTTTTTCCAAACACAGTACAATTTCATTCAACTGCGAATTGCCAGTTTTAACTTTTTTGTAGCAGCGGATGCCAGGATACTTTTTTGTTGTCCTTTGAATAGGGGCCATGATGTTTTGGGTTGCAAGGTTTTGGGAGGTTTGAGGGTTGAGCCCGACGGCCTTTAAGATTGTCAACATATCAAATTTTTGTAGAAGATTCAAAGAAATTTGGAAATATTGAAATAAGCTAAAAAGAGGATCTGAACATTTTCCATGAGAGTCCCATTCATGACCCCAAAATTTATTGTTATTCCCATATTTTAAATCTGGCCAAAGATATCAGTTGAGCTTCAAGTGACACAACCTAAAATTAAAGCATATTACAACATTATATTAGTTAATATGCTAAAGATAGATTAAAAAAAATACATATACAAATATTAAAGAAGATGGAAACGACCTTGGTATATGTTGTTGTTGACTGACAACGAAGATAAGCACTACTATGATTACTTGGCCACAAGCCATGAATAGTGAACTTGGCTTGAGGCGGAGTATGACATGGAGAGACACGAGCACCTGTATTACATACATTCGGCCCCCACTGTTCTACGAATTGGAAGAACTCAAATGGAACGCCGCCATTAACGAACACCACCAAACTCAAAAAGTAAATAATTAAAACAGATTGAGTCATTGAGAATTGATAGAAGAGAACAAAACAACACGTTATTTCACATCAATAAAACCTAAATTGAAAACATTATGATATTTTATATTGTGACCAAATCAATTATTCGTTTTTTAATAAATTCATCCTATGACATATAAAAGTAGGATTCAATAAATAGTAATCATATAACAATAGGATTTAATAAATAGTAATCACATAACAATAGGATTTATATTTCTGCACAATAATTAAAATTGCAATGGAAACAGAAGAGAGAGTTTTTAATAATAATACTAAAACAACTCCAAAAGACAAATAAATGAGAAGAATAGAAAATGATTTTTTAAAAAAAATATGTATATATTATCATAAATAAACAAAGTGCATAATTGGAATTCCAAGTGCAAATAAAAAAATTAATGCAAAAGTGACATTAATCATTATTGTTAAAAAATCAGAGGCAAACGAAAACAAAATAATATATATACTTATTAAAATATATTTTTCTTAATGAAAAATAATTTTGTAATAATATTAATAAGTGTTGTAACAACCAATACTATAAAAGAAAACAAAAATATGATATTTGTAATAGCTATATAATGATCTTATAGCAAACAATGATTTGTATATTCCTGACATATAAGAATTTTCAATATATCTTCATGTTTGATTTTTTTTTTCTTGAAAAGAAAAACAATAGGTGATTTCTTTTTCTTGAAAAGAAAACTATAATATTATATAACTACATGACGTATAAGAATTTTCAATTTATATTTCATATTTGATTTTTTTTCTTTGAAAAACTTTGTTTTCAAAGATTTCACAAGAGAATGATATCATTTATAACATGAAATATATTTCAATATTATCGATAATATGAGTAATACACTATTTAAAAATATAGACCTACTATTAATATATAATAATAATCAAATTGGTTTCTTAAAATTGCCACCAACAACAAAAATAAGCAAACTAATATTATTATTAGCCAACCATAAAAATAGTAATTATATTATATTTTTTATATATATTTTTTTAAAAAAACTAATTATTAATATGCATTTAAACTCATTATGCTAATTATATTTAAATTATTGTGTTTAGGATCAATCAGGGTTCATTTGTTAGTTTTATTGACTTAATTTGTTAATATTTAACATAATTAAAAAAAAATTGTTTTCTAAATAGGTTTTGTATTCTCACCATAATTTGAATGATGATATCAAAAAGGTAAATGCTAATACACATATTTCTTAAATCTCTAAATGAAAAGTAGCCATTTTCCTCTAAAAATAATACACGTTTTTTTTGTGTGAAAGCTAAGTAACCAACGTCATTTTCTCCTTCTAAACTTTACTTAAACTAGTTTGAAAAAATCTCTTGTATCCATTTCGTAATTGCTTTTTATCAACTAGTATAATACATTCTAAAAGAGTATGATTAAGGGGAAAAAATAAGCATTTTGGGAAGTGCAAAACTAAAACAACATTATAATAATAAGAACCTCAACAACGGACTAATTTCAATTTTTTTTTTTCTTTTAATAAATTCAGCCTATGGCATATAACAATAAGATATGTTCTCTTCTCAGTGGAAGAAAGCTAGATCAGATCATGGCCGGAATTCGAACTTCAAGAAGGAGCCTCATCCAGATCTTGCCTTCCTATACGATAACTAAAATTGCAATGGAAAGAGAAAACTCCAAGAGAAAAAGAAATTAGAAGAATGAGAAAATGATTTTTTTTAAAAAAAATATTATCATCAATAAACAAAGTGCGTAATTGGAATTCCTTGGGGAAAAAACGTTTTTTTTTTTCAAAATTAATTTTTTTATCTAAACACTTTTGATAGACACTTCTTCAAATAGAAACACAAACGTATTCCATAACTATTTTTTAAAAGTACTTTTATATGTTTGGTTTTTTATTTATTAAAAGTGTTTAAATTAATATTTTCAAGGTCGGTCGGTAGCAATCGAAGGTTGCTCAAGGTGGTCGCCGATAGAATTGTCAGAAATGACAGTAAAAAATTGGCTTGTAACGATCACCATATGTGGTATTTGAAAGTTGATGGACGAACTTTCTAAATTAAATTAGAAAAAAGATAAAACCCGAAATAAAACTCAAACAACATACATCAAACAATATGACTTACAATAGTAAAACCCGAAAATACTAAAAATCATAATTGATCACATCTCTTCCCCCTTCCACAGATACCAAACTCTCAATGAAAAGATCATGAGCTTCGAATCTGTGAGGTTTTACATAAGTTACATCCCCTTCTATTGGAAGCTTTTTGAATAGTTGAGTTTTCGTGTTATACATAATCACGTGTCCTTCACTCGACTCCATTAACAGTTCTTCACAGCTTACAAACAATAATGGGTGCTCAACTCCAAAGGAGGGTCAATCGTCAATAGCTTCGACCACGAAACAACACCAGATTCATCCTTCTCCATCTCCCAAATGTCAATATTTGTCTCATTACTTTCAAATGGATAGACAAAAAGGATAATGGATCTATTCAAAAGCCTTAAACTTATTTTATGCTTTGTGTCATCGAAGCTCTCCGGTAGTGAAATTTTACCAAAAATCTCTTCACTCGTGTCAAATGCTATAATATAGTCCACTTCGAAAATCCTTGATTGACCGTATCCCCACCAATAAACTATTCCTTCGTGACACATATCAAATGAAGGTATAAATCTTGCATTGCCACGAAAATCAGGAGCTTCAATTTCTCTCCATTTATCTTTGCTCAAATCATAAATTTCCACTCTAAAATGTGGACACATCGACGCTGAATATCCCCGAAAACTCACAATTCTAACAACTTTGAAATTGCTAGATTTTGCATCATACCCAAATCCGATAGTAAATGGTACTGCAGAGTAAGAATCCTGATCAGTAGAACCAGTACGGAAGATAAGAATCGAGGGTGGAAGTTTACGAAACTGTCTAGTCATAGGATTAACGAGGAAAGCATCGTCACAATCAGTAAGACAAACTAAGCCGTGAGAATGGCCACAAAGTTCTAAAAGTGGATCGATCTCTTCGCATGTCAAATTGATGTCCATAATAGACACAGATCCATGGAGAGAGAATTTGAGGATGGAGAACACAAGTTCTTGTTTGCCAGAGTGGTTAGTGAGAGCACGTTTGATGAGAACATGTTTATGGGGAAAAGAATCTAAGAGATGTTTTGTTACAAATTTAGGATGGTTGATAAGATCAAACCAGGATTTACAAACAGACTTGAATCGGAGAAGAGATTGTGGTGGAAGCTTGGATAGAATTTGAATCACAACATCGGAAACCACCATTATTGATGTGTTTATGATGGAAAAATGAACTGTAAGAGAAAAGAGCAAAAATAAAAATGAATAGAAAAGAATATTGAGTGTAAATGTAAAGTTTTACCGTGAAGAACGGTGAGACTTGCAAATAATGGAGTATGGGGTGGAGATTGGAGATCAATCTACGGTTGTTTCAAACAAGAACCTGACGGAGGAAATGGAGAAGATGATATATGTCTATGGGTTTTTCCTTTTTCCATATTTGGTTTCTGAGTTGGGTTGCCATATTGGCTCGAAGCCACTTTTTATTTATTTATTTATTTTTCAATTAAAACGTTTCATTTCAAAAAAATCACAAAAATTACAAATCCTTTTTAGGGTTTTTTATTTTCATATTTGGTTTCTTAGTTGGGCTTCCATATATTTATTTAAAGGGCTTTTTGGTTTTTCATTTTCATATTTGGTTTCTTAGTTGGGCTGCCATATTCGGGTACTAGATGATGTTGAGCCACCATTAGAAGATGCACAGAGATACTTGCAAAACAATAGTTAGCACTTAATAACTTGAACTCAAAAATATATGTATTAATCATCTGTTTAGAATTAGAATTGTATTGTTTACGCAAGAATTTGGCAAAATTTGTCATTTTTAGATCTCACTTTCCCATTCCAAATTCCAAAGTAACCTCTCCATCGTTCCTAAATAGTGGTGTGGCATTTTTTACATTTCACCAACCAAATCAATTGCCTGTCAAGTTAGAATTTGCAAGATAATGTAAGAATTTTAAAAGATAAAGACACCCTATATTGCCGTTTCTGAAGTTCTTTCGATTAACCCCTCCATCCCCACATTTGCTAAACTAAAATAGAACATTAAATAAACAAATAAAATTTGCAACGGTCGTTCTATTTGTAAATAATAAAATTTTCCTCTAAAATCTCACAATGAACTATAATAAACACATCTCATACTGACATATTTAGGCAGTTGAATATTCACAAGCACGCATTGGGTTACCAAGCATGAATGGGAAAAGGGTGTTTAGAATGGCTAGTGGTTTTTGCCTAAAACCATCGCCTACCAAGACCGTCTATATAAGGGCAAGGGCAAGGGCAAATGAAAAGGTTCGGGAAAGGTGCATTTGAATATGTAATATTAACTAAAATGGATATTTAGCTACCCTGCTACTGCTCTCATCTTACTGAATATCCTAAAAACAGGAAAAACTTTGTAAGCTATACACAGACAAAGCTACAGAATGATATGATGGAAGAGGGGAATGGAGAGAGGAAGGGGGAGATTAGAGGGAACCTCACACCCTTCCATGGTTGGTCACAAGGGAGCACCTACAACCCGACACGACGGAACCGTTTTTTGAAGCATGGATGTCCCTTTGAATGTCACCATCTGGCAGCAACTTCTTCTATAGCTGCTGAGCTGCAGAGAGTCGAAACAAAATTTTCATTTAGCTGTGGCTGGAATTCAAACCGTTTCAGGTAATGAATATGTGCTATTCTTATGATCCTTGAAGTATGTACCTGGTCTGGTTTTATTCTCTCAAAACCAAATTTTTCAGTCCAAATGGACTCCGCTTCTTCAGCAGCTGGGAGAACAAGGCATTTGACTTTCAAGAAAGCTAGCAGCCTCTCAATGCACGAAAACAATGTTTGGAAGTAGCCCTATCATCGTTACATGTAGAAAAGAGTCAAATCAGAATGGCCAAGAGATTGCAAACTCTTGATTAGAAAGTCGAAGAAGAATTCAAAAGCATTCCAAATTGCCTTACAAACTCATAATAAGCCATGTGTAAGGAAAAATCAACGAACGCAGTATAAGGTAATTTTCACAGGCAAAAGCAAAAAACAAAAAAGAAATGAAATTGACTGGTCAGACCTTGCCATGGTTACCATTACTTGTCGCAACCAATGGCAGCTCTGCAATATCTTGCCCAAAAACTCGAAGCATTGCAGCAGATACAACAAATGAGCTGTGCAACATAAAGAAAGAAGTCTGTTATTAGACTTTGTAACAGGTAATGGGTCGCATCGATAAGCTAAGATTCTTACTTGACAATTAATATGGCACAATACATGCCTCCAAACTCTTGTCCACCAACATCCCTCCTGTGAGAATGACAGATAAGAACACAAAAATACATATTACCATTAATAAGATATGGCCACTACTATTCTTGCCGTCAGACAAAATAATAATGAAATGTGTCACTAACCCATAAACCATGGCTGGAATAAGATCACGTCCACTTGTTATATCAACTATAGGATCAAACCGATCCTGTAAATTAATGATACGTTTCAATCAGATATTGCACCTATGGATCATAGTTCAAATGCTGGCAACAAAATCTACACAGCTGAAATTTAGAGACTTCTAATAATATGATATCCGTACATGCACACAACAAAGAAAATCTAGCATGAATTGGACAGTACTTCTTGGACTCATCAGCATTGTGCTTTTGTATTTGTAACTTCCAAGACTGAAATGGTATTTTAACGAAAAATAAAATAATGAGACAGAGAGAGAGAGAGAAATAAAAATGTTATTTAAAATAGCATCTTAAACGAAACAGATTATTGTTCAAGGAATGAACTTAACAATCAAAATAAGAAAAAAATAATAAGACATCTTACATGAAAGATAGCAATGGCCTCTGACAGTAGCAAACGAGTTTCAGGTGAAGCAATTTTGCCACTGATAAGCCTCCAACTGACGTCAACATCAACCTGAATGTCTGAACAATTTTCTCCAAGTTTTCTATTGACAGCACCTAAAAGTGAATTTGGAAGCTTTTCTGGCCCACGAATTAGCAGCTTCTGTAGAGCAGAATGTATCCTCGTACAAACTATGCTACAAAACCACTTTCCTCTTGGCAATTCCTGTTTCATTAACGGTCTTTCAATTTTTTATTCCAGAAAAAGGAGGACATTGAACAAGGGAAGAAATCGTTTTCACACGAAGGATTTCAAGTAAAAAGCAAGACTATGATCTGAGTTAATACCTTAAGAAATGCCATTTTGTGGTCTTTTAAACAGCCCACGTGAAATTCCTTCTCGCACTGACCAGAAATCAAATGAAGAAATTTGAAGAAAAAGCACAACAGCAAGCAACATGGCAAGGAACTGGAAACGAGTCAATAAAAACAGCACTTGAAAGTTCAACTGGAAATTAAGATGATATGATAAGATACCTGATCACAAAGTATAATTGTGCGGGGACCAAAACCTGATTTGCTGAAATCAGAGCCACTGCATACAAAAGAGGGTAAGGGAAATATTAAACTTCAATGCAAAAGCAACATATAAGATAGCACGATGAAAAGAGAAATGATGAGAAGTCTTAGGCAGGGAGAAGGAGAATTGATATTATTACCGACATAGCACACATCCACTAAGATCTGTTTCTATGTTCCTAACAATTCGAATGCATCTTTTAGTTATCTGCTCAATAGGGTCAACTCCATGTACCCTTCCCGCTGCAACAGCATTGACATTATGCTCAACAAACTTTTCTCTCTGGAACATATTCTGGCAAAATTTACAATACCAATCACCACGAGGAATACTTGATAATGATGCACATTCTGCAAAGACGAATGGAACTGCAAATCAGAAACTGTAAAAGGATGAAACATTTAACAGAAAAATTGGTGCAGGGTGTTTTTGGAGGAATTAATGGATTGCACTTTCACCCAACCATAACAAACAAAAGAAACCTGTCCAAACACACAACCTAACCTCCATTTATTTTATGTTCAAACTATCCTAAATCTTTGTTCACAAATTAATACATGTAATTAACTAAACTAATTTATTATATACTAAATAACCAATTATATATTTTGTATTAATGTTTTAAAAAATCAAGCCAAATTTTAAGACTATAATTTTTGAATTTCTAAAGGATAATATTTGTAAATAATTTTGTATTAATGTTTTATGATGATGAAGGTTTGTTGAAAATTTGTGTCTTCTTCAGTGGGGGCAGAGGAGATGTTTGTTAGTTCATCTGCTAAGGACAACTCCCATCCTTTGGCATTTCTCCAAATTCCCATAGAAAGAAAAATCTCACACTGTTCTTCGATTCTTCTAATGTGGGCATCCAGAAAGTTCAGTACTTTTGGACTCAGTAACTTGGATTATATTATATGTTTTTTTTATTTACTCTTTGGTATATTTTTTTCTTCTTGATTTTGTATCTTAATAATGCAACGCTTATTCTAAGAATTATATCAATATTCATTCAGTAAACACTAGAAAGAGAAAGGGTCTTATTAAGAATTATTAATAATTCTCTCTGGAACATATTCTGGCAAAATTTACAATACCAATCACCACGAGGAATACTTGATAATGATGCACATTCTGCACAGACGAATGGAACTGCAAATCAGAAACTCTACTCTGGCAAACTACAAAGTCCACTATTCAAAAAATGAACAAGCCAAGGAGGTCGATTTGACATGTGAGCTTAACACATAAACACATAAACGCACAACATACATTTGAACAGGAGAAGAGTTAGTTTTTGTTATTATTATTGTTAATTTTTTAAATTGTCTAACCACAGTACTCCATATTATGATTCACCTTTGTGGAATGCCCTTGGGCAGCCATCACAAAGCAAAAGATTTCCACCATCTAGACATATTATGCATAAGTCATCATTATCCTTTGCAGAATACTTGCGCCCTTTCGAGAGAGAGATTGCCAATTCATGCAGAGAAACCCCATTTGATGTGTAAATGTATGCATAACTGCCAAATAAAAACCCATGAGACATTGAAAAGCTTGAAATTAATAGTTTGAGCTGCTATAAAACTAAAGGAAAATATGCTCACGGTTTCTTTCGAGAAGACCAACCAGCATGAACTTCGAATTGTGAAGGACTAACCTGCACATGAAACGTAGAAAGAAAGTGTTCACTATAGCACTCAAGAATCTGGATACAAGAAGTTCAAAGGCCCTACCACACAATTGCAGCAGCAACACAAAATTCCAGATCCCTTCTTATAACCCTGGAGCAATTTCTGTATGTGAAGAGAAGAAATAAATTGCTATACACGTTAATAATCAGAATTAATATGTGATTAGTTACACAGACAAGCACGCATGATCTGCCTTAACTACCTGACCCCTGGCAAAATAAGCTACTTCAGTTCCATCAGGCAATCCGTCTTCCTCAAAAACCAACTTATGCAACCTCTGATCTCTTAAGAGTAAAAGGTATTCAAAGAAAAAGTAATCAATACATTTATCAAGACTTTGAGGTATTTGCTTCCAGAAAAAAATTTGGGCCACTGAGAATTAAAAATCAACAAATGATTAAAAAAATCACTAACTTTGTTGTTATTTTCCACTGATTTTTAGCTAATGAAGAACTGCACTTTGAAGCACTTTGGGAGGATTTTAACATTGAGGCTGGTTTCAATGACCTGCAATTTAAAATAAAGAAAACATTAAAAGGATGAAACATTTGACAGAAAAATTGCTGCAGGGGTTTTTTGGAGGGATTAATGGATTGCACTCAACCATAACAAACAAGAGAAGACTGTCCAAACACACAATTTATTTATGTTCGAACTATCCTAAACGTTTGTTCACAAATTAATAAACGTAAATTAACTAAACTAATCTATTATGTGTTAAATAACCAATTATAGAATATATTCTTGTTTCCAAAACCATTCGCATCTTGGAAAGAAACCCATCATCAAGTTTAGGTGAAAAGCAAAGAACAAAAATAAAAAATAATTACATTTGTCATATGACCCAATAAATTCCAACTAAAAAATCTCTTCAATATTCTTCTGAAATCCATATTAAAAACTACAGCAATCAACCAAATTAATCCAACAAATTGGATTCCAAATTTCCAAACTTTTTGTCTCCTCATAAGAATAGGCCTTTTTTAAGATAAAAAACATGTCATTGATAGTATGATATAAGCATCTAAGGGTGATTATTACTACTTCCTGTTGGAAACTAAGTAAGAAAGACCAATGTGTTTAAAACGACAATGCAGGAGCTTGAACACATGACTTACCTGACCACCTACTTTGAAACCATCTTAAATTACAAATTGACTCAAAAGCTTAAGCTAATGAGTGAAGGTAAATTAAATTCTATATTATCTAATAACCGTATTCATGCCTTCAGTTGAAGTCTTTGGAGAGGAACAAAAGACTCACATTTTCTTGGATACGAAGAGGGATATTGGCTGCTTTATTGAATCTACGTCTCTATTAGCTATCACTTGAAGCAAGTTGCCCCCCCCCATGGATTCAGTTCCAATAGGCTAATAATCACAACACAATCACCCTTACTGATCAACGGTAGTGTTTTTTTCGTAACTATCTCTCAGTAGGATCTTTTTTTTTATCCCATTTCATCTTCAACTATCAATGCTCCAAGAGGTTCATTAATATATGGTTCAATATGAGACGTCCAAGAATTTCCAGCTTCAAATTTCTCTTCATGACATAGATCAAAATTTGTATGCTCAAAGGATATAGAACAAATAAAATCATTCTTTTACTAGAAACTATTAACCAGCAGCATATCAGAAACTCTCCAATCATATATTTCATCATCATCCAAAAAGTCTTGGCAAGTGATGTTATCATCAACCTAGACTATCTCCCTAAGATTATCCTCAAAATAATTCATTTTCTTCAAGCTGAGATGTTGCACAAAGAACTGGATCATTGCAAAAAGGGATGAGGGCGTACATTTGGGCAAATGATGGTCTGCATCCTGAACGAGCAAGTGTGTGGGTTTCCTTTTTTGTCTTCTCTAGCTCTTTGCCCGTTACTACTAAGGTTTTACGTTTAGCAGATGAAGAAACTTACTTTACAACCAAAGACAAAGGCAAAGGTAAAGGTAAAGGTAAATGTGCTGCTGTTAGGAAAAGAAAACAAGCATGCAATAGTTCTCATTTTTCAAGTAACCAGCCACCGTGGTTCCTTTTCCTCCCTCTAAGATCGCCACTATGTTCTTTCACACTGTTGCTTCCAAATTCACCAATTCCTTTGGGTCATCTTTGTTTAGAAAGATTTGGTGGTATGGTCATGGTGCCAGATAGTGACCAAAGCTGAAGGGAAAGTGAAGGGAAAACAAATTATGATGTGCCCTACACCACCGATTATTCAACACCAATTGCTATACATGGCCACCATACCTCCCCAGGTAGAACTAAGGATATAGATTAAGTAGGTTTTACTGTTAAAATGGATTAAGCCAAATCCGTGGGAACAAAAAAAAATTTCAAAATGAGAGAAGACTGTCTAAAAACCCTCAATTCATAGTGCAACTTAAATTTTAAAATTAAAAAAAAAAAAATCATAAAATGCTAATTGAGAAATTAATAAAACTAAAGCATTAAACTAAACTAATCTGCAAGATAAAAATAAGCAACTAAACTAGAAAATATGAAACCTCAGTGGCATTAACTTTCCATCTCAAGAACAAGGAAAACCCACCGTAGAGAGATCAAGTTAAAGATACTAAGAAAAAGAAAAAATCTTGTCAAACATCAAAGTGGGCAAAAACAGTAATCTAGAGATAAACCATACTGACTTCTTTCTCATCTTCATTGCACTCTTATTCTTTGAAGGAATACGCATTGGCGCACTTCTGGGGGACCTTGAGATGGAAGCGTATTCGGACGATTTTGACCTGAAAGTTATACCAACGATTGAACTTCAGGTACTAAAGTAGAGTATTTTAGAAAAAGAAAACGGCATACTGCTAACTTACTGGCATGAATTTCAAAATTTATTCTTCAATCCCCAAATGTGACGAGGAAGAATGGAAAGGAAGTGGAATAAAAATAAAATAAAGTATATTCAGTAGTCTACTATTAGGGGAAATAGAACATAGACAGAATAATACTCACTTTGCTTTTGTTACCCATTTGCGTTTATATCGTGAAGAAATAGATATTGAAGCACTTCCAGATGATTTTGAAGTGGTTGGTTCTGCCAGCCTGAAAAACAGAACTAATTTAAATTACATCTTAAATATTATAATTATACATTTATACTCAAGAAAAAAAATCAAGATCACCTTTTTGTACATAAATATTTAAAATCGTAATAAGTTAGAATCCACAATTTTCGCATAAAAAATGACGTACTAGAAAATTACACTGTTGAAGACAGTACATCAATCTTACATGCATTACGCAAGCCCATCTTTATTTAGAAGCGCAACACGACCCAGTTAAAAATACTTATAAGTTTTACTATCTGATGAGACTTCTGCGTGGCACAAACTAGCAACTAAGATACTTTCAGAAGTAGTTTGTGTACCATCGTCGAGAATTTTTAAATAATTACATTACTGGATATAACTGAATACGTTGTCGTATTTAGAAGGCATACCAGGGAAGAATACCAAAGTCTAACTTTATTTTCCAGAAGCTATAACATGAACGAAGCATTTGGATTCAGGTAATAGGAAAACCCGAAAAGGGGCAAAACGAAATAATAAATCGGCAGGAACCTATGATAATCAATTAAATTAAAGACAAAAATCTTATTCCGGACAACAGGGAGACATCAAAAAGTCGAAAGAAGCAAATACCGTACCTCAATCTCTTACCAATTCCGGAAGTGGGAGGGGCTGGCAGTGTCAGCGTCCACTTAGATCGCTTTGATTCCTCGCACGAAGGGCATAAAGGTCCCATTTGTCCAACGGATGAAGGAAAGCATCCTAGAAATAGTTAAACTCACTGATCATCTAAGAGATTATAAATGCTGTAAACTACTTGGTTTTGGTTGCGCTTATCATGACGTGTGGCTAGTGGTGACAAATAAAAGAAACCCAGAATTTCACCTTTACAGTCTCTACACGTAAAATGTTTTTCTTCTGGGGAAGAGCTAATCAGACTTTGTATGGTAGCCTCAAGGGTCTGCCTACTTCCCTTGCATGCTTTCAACAAGTCGAGCAGGCTCTTCCCATTCTCAAGACATATATACTGTGCTGCTCGTTTATATTGGTTACAAGCGTGGATCTCAAATTGTGAAGGAGGAATGACCTAGATTGAAGAGAAAGAAGTTAAAGAAACGCAAGTGGGGAGAAAGAAAACACTAGCAAAAATCATTTCTTGAATTCTCATGTTAAATCAAAGAGATTACAGACTCTGCATCCATTGCAGGAGGAGCATGTACACAAAATCCCACTATCTTTAATTGTACCGCGCAGACCAAAGTCATATGCCTGAGATCAAAATGCAGCAAGAAAATGAACCCAGTTCCCAAAAACATATCACAAGCCCAATTCATATGATTGAACACCTGAGAATTAAATAGTTAGAATTCGAGAATTTAAATGAGCAAATAGCAGTGACCTTCTTCACACCCATGTAGATGACAGGTACACCCTCGAGCAAACCAGTTTCAAACAGCTCTCTCACAGTCATTGGCCTCTTATTCAGTGCAATCTTCTTCGACATTTTCAATTCCAACTTATTCTTTGGAGTTGACAGAGAGTTGACTGTCTCACTTGTTTCCCCGCCGACATCTGAAATAACTTCCTCTTTAACTGAGCCTATTGCAAGTGGGGTGACATCCATGGGCTCAACCTTCGGCCCCAATGAGGAGCGTGTAAAGCGCTTAATTTCCCACCCAGGCAAATTCCCCTCAACTTTTCTGTCCTTCGTAATAACTAAAGAACTCCCTTCAGCCCCTTCTTCCTTATTTCCAGAATTTTCCACGACCTCATCGGACTCTTTCTTACAGACAGAGCTCGTCTTTTGAATTTGAACCTCTTCAGTTCTACAACTTTCCTCAGGTGCGAAGCTTCCAAGAACCTCCCTCCCATCTGTACTATCGCACTTCTTCCTGTTACCATTATCCGACAACCCGCTGTACACATTGATCTGAGACTTCCTTCCCCTGGTATACACAATCAGACCATTCACAACAGAGCCTTTAAACCTTTTGCAGCCACCACTCCGAGCAGTCTCGTCTAAATAACTACTACCTGGCCTCGCCTCAGCTAGAGTCTCACTACGAGTATGACCAAGAGTCCCTTCAAGCTGAGATTGAACTTCCAAAGCAAAAGCCAACTCCCGCTTCATACCTAATAACAATCTTTTTCTCAATCTAGAAATTTACAAAAAAGAAATACCAACCTCGAACTTCTATAATTTGAAAAACGAACTCCGAAACAACGAATGTAGCAGTGGATCGCAAGGATGGGCGTGAACAGACATGGAGAAACATAGAGAGAGAGAAAAAGAGATCGAAAGAAATTGGAGTTAGGGTTTTGAAGAGAGAAAGGAAAGGGAGAAAGAGGAAGAAGATGCAGCATGAAGAAGCATCTTGTGGAAGAATTGGGGGGTGAAGGCAGTGTGAGCTGAGAGTGAAACAATGGAGAAGGAAGGATAAAGATGGAGGCAGAGAGAAAGGCCTCTACAAGGAATGGGCAGATGGGGCAGCGTTCCCATTTCCAAATTACGCTACTTTACGGAACTAGAAATTAAGAAATTGAAATGTGGATCGTCGTCGTCATGGCCACGGGCCGAAATGAGCCCATCATATCTCTTGAGCCGGCCCAGTCTCAGTCTGTGTATAATGTGGAGAAAATCTTTTCTTATACAACTTCTTCACAATTTAATTATTTAATTATTTCCTTAGAACTTGAAGTTTTGGAACTATTAATTTTTATTTTATTTTATTTTTAAAAAAAATTGTAATAACATTTGTTGAGCAAGAAATTTTGACCAATTAAATTATGTCACATCATCACAGTAAATATGGTCCAATAAACAAATGGGCTCAAGCCCATGTCCAGGAAGCAGATGGACCCATGTCCAAGCCCAACTCACAAATGGGCTCAAGTCCAAACCCAACAAGCAAATGGACCCAAGTCCAAGTCCACCAAGTAAATGAGCTCAAACCCACCTAAAACCCATTAAATTTCTCTATAAATAGAGACCCTTGCTATTCATTTTTTGGGGTCTTTTGGTTGAAGAAAGAATTGAAGCTCTGAAGCTCTGAAGAATTGAAGATTCAAGACGTGCAAGTTCGTATCAACCTCGAGATCAACATCTTTTGAAAGATTGAAGACTTAGAAGATTAAACTTTCCTTGGATTTCAGAAGATCGAAGTTCAAATCGACTTGCAACTACAACATCCTAAAGACCGAAGATCGAAGACCAAGAAGTTCTAAAAATTTTATCTTGTATTCGAGAGAAAACATCAAATGAGTAAATATTAGAGATTGTATTCACAATATTCATCAATATATCAAAGTTCAATTCCACGAAATACATTTCTTCGAAATATCGTGTGAACAGTTTGGCACGCCCGGTGGGACAATCTCTACCTTTCATCTCTTTCTCTTTTGAAGAACATCTAAAGAAATCATGACATCCCAAGGCAATACTTCCAAAGCTCCAAGTGATATCGGCAAGCAGCCAAATACTCACAGCTGCTCAAGGGAGACTCAATCATCTGAGGAAATGCCATCCTTTGAGGTCGCAAAGAACATTTGGGAGCAACTGTCCAAGCCACCAAAAGGTGGAATTATAATCAAAGAAAATCCTGTGATCGACGAACAAATTTCTTCCTGTGAACGCTCGAATGAGGAGATGCCTCATCCAAATATCATGTCGGTTATGGTGACTGGCGTGGATACAAGTGAAGACAGAATGGCTGGGCTTGAAAAGAAGATCAACATGCTCATGAAGGTAGTTGAAGAAAAGGATAATAAAATTGCATATCTCAAGAATCACATCGAACGTCGTGATGCTGCTGAATCAAGCCATACACATACTATAAAAAATATTGACAAAAGGAAAGTAGTTATGCAAGAAAGTCAACCACAAAATTCGACCTCAATTGCATCATTGTCTGTTCAGCAGTTGTAAGAGATGATTGCAAACTCCATCAAAACTGAATATGGTGGACCTGCTCAAACTCTCTCTCTGTATTCCAAACCATATACGAAGAGGATCGACAATTTCAGAATGTCGAATGGATACCAACCACCCAAGTTCCAACAGTTTGATGGAAAGGGTAACCCAAGACAACATGTTGCTCACTTCATTGAAACATGTGAAACTGCTGGTACGAGAGGAGATTTATTGGTAAAACAGTTCGTTCGAACTCTGAAAGGAAACGTCTTCGACTGGTACATCGACCTGGAACATGAATCCATTGACAGTTGGGAGCAGCTTAAGGGGGACTTTCTCAATTGCTTCTACAGCACCCGACGCATAGTCAACATGATGAGTTGACAAATACCAAACAACAGAAGGGGGAGTCAGTCATCGACTACATAAACCGATGGAGAGCTCTAAGCTTGGATTGCAAAGACAGGCTCACAGAAATGTTTGCAGTTGAGATGTGCACCCTAGGCATGCATTGGGAACTTCTCTATATTTTGCAGGGGATTAAACCACGCACGTTTGAAGAGTTGGCGACTCGTGCTCATGATATGGAACTAAGTATCACTCTTAGAGGAGCAAAAGATTTCTTGGTTCCAAAAATGAGGAGTGACAAGAATGAAATTGATGACACTAAAATGATTGCAAATAGTGTCATAAATGAGTCTATGGTTGTTCATGCAACCCCTTTGAAATCTTTCTCTAAAAGAAAAGAAACAAAAATTGAAGGAAAGCATGATAACGAGAAAAAGCGATGCCCAACTCTTAAGGAAAGACAAGAAAAAGTTTATCCATTTCCTGACTCTGATGTTGTAGACATATTAGAGCAGCTGTTAGAGAAGCAACTTATTCAACTGCCAGAATGCAAACGACCGGAACAAGCAGAAAAAGTAGATGATCCTACTGTAAGTACCATAGGGTCATTAGTCACCATGTTGGAAAGTGTTTCGTGTTGAAAAAGTTGATTCTAAAGTTAGCTCGTGAAAAGAAGATCGAGCTGGATATTGATGAATTAGTTGAGACAAATCATGTTGCGGTCGAGATGACTTCAAGTGTTCCACCATCAATGCAACTTTATGATAAAAAAAAAAGCTTAATTCAGTTTGGGACTTTTGAACCTATAGTTGTTCAATTACAACAAAGGATCTTGACGACAGACTCCCAAAACAAAGAAGAGCCTGTTGGAGATGATGACAAAGGATGGATAGTTGTGACTCGTCGTAAAGGAAGACAACCAAATTGCATTCAAAATGAGTCGTCATTCCGTCAAAAGCATGCAAAATGAAGCATCTCCTATAAAAAAGAAGGGAAAAAGAAACAAGAAGATGTGGAAACCTAAGCCTATCAAAGAAAAAGACGAGGACTTCTTTCGACCTCGACGATCGATAACTTTGAGAGAATTCCTCCCAAGAAGCTTCCTTGATGTTCATCCTAAGGAAGTATTAGAAGTCACTGCATGTCATGTTGTCAGTATAACAGAAGTAGACAACAATTATGCATCTTCTGAAGAAATCGACAATTTAAATGAAATTAAGTAAAGGACTTCTGTCTTTGATCGTATCAAGCTTTCAACTACTCGATCTTCAGTCTTTCGAAGATTGAGTATGGTCATGAAAGAAGAAGAAAACCAATGTTCAACATCTACTTCCACTCGAACTTCAGCCTTCAAAAGGTTAAGTATCTCCACATCGAAGAAAGATCAACCTTCAACATCTGCTTTTGATCGACTAAATATGACAAGCGATCAACATGAAAAAGAGATGAAAACTTTAAAGGTAAAATCACTTCATGAAGAAAACAATGGCGAGAAGATACACAGTTGTGTCCCATCACGCATGAAGAGGAAGTTATTTGTTGACATAAACACAAAAGGTCCCTTGATCGTGAAGCCAAGACTTATTATATTCACCAATTCTACAAATGAAGAAGGTGAACAAATATTTGATGAAAATATAAGTTGTTAAATGTGCGAAGCTCCTTATCGCAAGAGCCTAAACTGCATGATGCTCCTAGTCCACAAGAGCTTAAAAGGTGAATGACAAAAAAAAAAAAAAACTCAATTGAACTGCGTTATGACTTGATTCTTATATTATAAAAATGGTACGTAGGCAGCTTAAAGTTTACTTTAAGTTCAGTCACACCGAAAAAAAAAAAAGGTATTATGCTTCACCGTGATGATGTAATCTCAATAGAAAATGAAATTCATGAGCAGTTACAACAAAAAAAGAAGGGAGGCAAAGTCAAAGTAGCGAGCTCTATCTTTTCTTCCAAGTGTTGTGGCTGAGAGGATTCATCTTCTTCGACGTGTTGCAGCTGAGAGGATCTTCATCATCTTCATCTTCTCACAGGTGTTGCAGCCGAGAGGATTCATCTTCATCTTCTTTGACGTGTTGCAACTGAGAGGATTCATCTGCATCTTCTTCGACGTGTTACAGCAGCTGTCATCATCTTCATATTCTCACAAATGTTGCAGTCGAGAGGATTTATCTTCATTCTCACATATGTTGCAGCCGAGAGGATTCATATTCATCTTCTTCGACGTATTGCAGCTGAGAGGATTCATCTCCATTTTTGACTTGTTGCAGCAGTCACCATCATTTGCATCTATCTGCATCTTCGACATGTGGCAGCAGCCGTCATCATTTGCATCTTCGTCGTTCTATAACTGTCAGCATCTGCATCTTCGATGTGCGATCATCATCTGCATCTTCGACATGTTGCAGCAGCCGTCCTCATCTTCATCTTTTCAGGTGTTACAGTCGAGAGGATCTTCATCTTCTCACATATATTACAGCAGAGAGGATTCATCTTCATCTTCTTTGATGTGTTGCAGCTGAGAGGATTCATCTACATCTTCTTCGAAGTGTTGTAGCAGCTGTCATCATCTACATCTTCGACATGTTACAGTTGCTGTCATCATCTTCATCTTCTCACAGGTGTTGAGGCCGAGAGGATTCATCTTCATTCTCACATATGTTGCAGCCGAGAGGATTCATCTTCATCTTCTCACATATATTGCAGCTAAGAGGATTCATCTTCATTTTCTTCAACGTGATGCAGCAGCTGTCATCATCTTCATTCTCACAGGTGTTGCAGCCGAGAGAATGCATCTTCATTCTCACATATGTTGCAGTCGAGAGGATTCATCTCCATTTTCTTCGATGTGTTGTAGCAACCGTCATCATCTGCATCTTCAACATACAACCATCAACATCAGCATCTTCGACGTGCAGCCATCAGCAGCTGCATCTTTGACGTGCAGCCATAATCATCTGCATCTCCAACGTGCAATCTTCATCTGCCTCTTTAACGTGTTGCAGTGGTCATCATCTGCATCTTCGACGTGTCATAGTCGATTGGATCTTCATCTCCATCTTCGATGTGCCGCAACCATGAGAATCATCATCAGCATATTCATCTTCAATGTGTTGCAGAAGAAGCAGTGGGCG